>CATIWR010097131.1:0-46379 GCA_949677035.1 Omphalea diandra | reverse complement strand
TAGCCGATTCTTCAGATTTTGATAGTGACTCCCCAACCTTTTAACATTTAGGTTTCTTGTTTCTATTTTTGTTTTGTCTTGTAGGTTTCTAGTTAGGTTACCCTTTGTAATCAATGTTTATCTATTTATATAAGTTTGCTTTTTATGCTCTCCATATCTCATTCTTATGCTTTATGTTATTTATTCTTTTTGATCTTGCCAAAGGGGGAGATAAATTAAAGAATCAAGTGAAAAATTGAAAGAGATAACTAATTAGGGGGGAGTAAAGCATAAAGCATAACTTAAGTAACCAATTGTTTAATACATAATGATTCAATAGTATCTATATACACTTATTTTTTGCTTTGAATCAATCTAAGTTATCAAAATCAAAAAAGGGGAGATTGTTGAACTAGGATAATCAATCCTAGGTTTAGAACCTCTTTTCATCTTGATAAAGTAGATTGATCATTACTAATATTTCAAATAAGTGTTGTTGTTGCAGAATTGAATCAATCCCTCAAGAAGAAATGAAGAAGTTAATGAATTCCAAAGTAACATGTAAATCGCGACCGCAACCTAAAGATTCGCGACCGCTATTCATGTTAAGTCATGCTGAAAATCAAGCAGGCAAAATCGCAGTGTCATTCTCGGCCGCAATCCTTGAAAAGAGGAAGGTCAGATTGACGCAGATAAATTCGCGGTAGAAGTCTCGACTGAGTCGCGACCGCGAATTTCAAAGAAATTCAAGAGGGAAGCAAGTCCACAACCACAGCCTGACAAGTGTCCAATGAGACTGTTGGAAGTCAAAAATCGCGAAGACATTCTGCTGGTAGCGACCGCGATCTTTGTGGAAGAAAGTTAACAACTTTGGCAGTTAAATTCGCGGTGTCTGTCGCGTCCGGTGCAAGAAAAACTCGCGACCGTGACTTCTGAAAGTAGGTGAAGGACAACGACTATATTTTCTAAGTGAACTAATAAGAAGATGCCACGTGGACTAGCCGTTAGAAATAAACAGGGTTTCTCTTGAAGATTTTGGATTTCGCGACCGTGAAAGGCAGTAGCGACCGCGATTTCATCCTGAGAAGCATTAAATGCAGAATCTGTCAAGCATGTCTCAAAAATTTAATGAGCTATGATCTGCAACGTCTCTTTGATGAAGTTTGGCTATAAATACCCCACCAAACAGCCATGGAAAAGGTGGCTAACAAATTTATTACAAGTATTGAAAGCTCTTAATCTTTGCTACTCATTTTCTTCATCTTCTTTACATGTGTTAGGTGTGAGCATTAAACACCAGACTGTAAGGCTTTGTGTTAGCCTGTAAAAACACTCTAAGAAAAGTTTTAGTGTAAGCCTATTAAAACAATTAAGTGAGGTTTTGTGTTAGCCTAGAAAACACTTTGTTGTAAGGTTGTGTGTTAGCCATTCAAACACAAGTTGTAGTAAGTTGGGTGTGAGCTTAAAAACACCATTGATTTAGTAAAATACCGAATTGAGAGATTGGGGAGTGGACGTAGGGATAGTTTTGCTCGAACCACTAGAAAATCCCTGTGTCCTCACTATTCTTTTTTCTTCTCTTCATCTCTGTTTTAAATTTTTTATTCACCAATTCAACCCCCCTTCTTGGTGCCTAGGGACAACATAAGTGATTAAACAAACTCGGTAGCAGAGGATATTCGGTTCATAACAATACAATAACAGTACAAGTTTGCTATAAAGCTTAAAGATTGTGGTAACAAATTGTGGATTTGGCATCAAAAAGAGATTGGTAACTCCCAAAAACAAATTAAAGATATTTTGGAGATCTTAAATGCTAATGGCATAAAACAATATATATCTATGGATGAGGAGAAGTTATTAGCTACTCGTCTTGAGAAGTTATGGAGCCAGGAAGAGAAATTCTACAACAACGGTCAAGAATTAGCGGGCTAAATGATAGAGAACACAACACCAAGTTCTTTCATGCTTATACTATCAATCAAAGAAGGTTTAACAAAATTTTGGCATTGAAATTAGAGAACAATTGGATTACCAATCCACATGAACTACAGGTACATATTCAATCTTATTTTCAAACGCTTTATATGAATGAAGATACTTATGGTGCGGAGAATATTTTGAGTTATATTAATCCTTGTGTTTCCTCCAAGGTCAATAGCTAGTTACTTAAACTTGTAACTTTAAAAGAAGTAAAGGTTGTTGTTTTTAGTTTTGGGGAGCCGGAAAGCCCCGAAACCTTATAGTTATCTTGCTATATTCTATCAAAAATTTTGGGCAGTAGTCAAGAATGGCATATTTAAGGCAGTTCAACAATTCTTTAATTTTGGGTTTTTTTTAAAAAACTTTAATCAAACTCACATTGTGCTTGTGCGAAAATCTTCTCATCCTCAATCTATTGACCAATATAGACCTATCTCACTCTGTAATGTTAGTTATAGAATTATCTCTAAGTTATTAGTGAATCTAATGAAACCCTTTCTGCCTAATCTTGTGAATAGTTGTCAATTAGCTTTTGTTCAAGGGCAATATATCCATGAAAATGTTCTGGTAGTTCGTGAATTCCTTCATTCTTTAAAAAAAAAAAAACCTTGTGCTATTAGAAATCCAAAAATGGGCATTAAATTAGATATTTCAAAGGCTTATGATAGAGTTAACTAGGGGTTTCTTAAAGTTGTTCTCTCTCAAACGGGGTTCCATCCACATGTTATTCAGCTTTTCATGCAATGTGTTACCATAATTTCATATGTTATTCATTTCAATGGCGGTACGACATCTCTTTTTACACATCTTAGGGGGCTTAGATAGGGGGAACCTTTATCCCCTATCTATTTCTATTCATTTCAAATGCATTTTCTGCTTACCTTAGGAAAGCCATCCCAAGTCATTAAGGAAGTTAAAATTACCTATTTGCTTATGACACATTCATATCCATATATGCTTCTTTACAGTAATCTAATAATTTGAAATCTGTTTTTATAAATTTTCAAAGAGCCACAGGTCAACTATTTAATTTTGCTAAATCCTTTATCATCTTTGGCAAATTATTTTCTATGAAAGATAGGAAACAAATATCTTAAATATTGGGTATGAATCATATTAAAATTGGTGATAAATATTTTGGTCTTCCAACCATTTTGTGTACTAGTAGAAGAACCACTTTTCAGTATTGAATAGGCCAAGCTAGATTTATGCTATAACATGTAGGCCAATTTAGGCCAATTTAGATTTGACAAAAAAAAATAAAAAATTCAGGTTCAAATTATTTAACATTTTCTTCGGGATCATATCATATTTGAATCATTTTTGGAACGAATTCAAATCGAGTAAAAAACTATTATGTCTAAGCATTATATGCTTTCAATTCATTATAAATTTATTTCAAACAATAATATTCAATTTAAATTCTATTAATTTAAAAATTATACTATTAAAGTAAAAAATTATATAATAAAATTTTTTTTTTCTTTTCTTTTCTTTTACATGACAAATCTTAAATATTTTCAACATATGAAAGCAATAAATTTATTATTGAATTAGAAAACTGTGTGATATCACTTTTAGAGAGAAAAGCTAGATACCTAATAATGACACTACACTTAAATCACAACCTATTATAGCATAAACCGAAAGGGGAAAATGCTTTTCAAAAGAATTAGAATCATATTAGTCTAAATTTCTCCTCTTCTAATCTCTCATTCTCCCAATTTTCTTTTATTTTTCTCGAATATCTATGAAGCTGCTTATTTATTGTGAAAGAGATGACGACGTGCAAATCCTTGCGTCTTCATCTAATCAAGGGCTATATGCCTAATTTATGAATCGCAGCCACCTTATGTCAGCCACATTTGTGACAGAATTACAAAGGGTAACTCATTCTATCATTTTTTGAACAAAAATGTGATCAGGAAGATTATTGATTCATAATTTTTTTTAAAAAAATTTACTTTGATCTTTCCCGTTAAACCCATAAAGGATTTTTTTTAATATATTAATTTTATTTTATCTCTTAAAAGTATCTACAGGAAAATGGAAATCATCATTTTTCTTTTTGATAATCTTTATTGCTTGTATTATGATCAGAATATATCTTATTAATTTAAGGTGTAAAAGTACAAAAATATTACCATCTAATAGGAAAATCATTAGAATTAAATTTTTTGTTTTTGATGTATGAATTTTTTTTTTTTTTTTTGGAATCATTAGATATAGTAGTAATTACTTTTTTTTTTTTTTCTAATTTTCAAATTTTACAGAAGGCGCTACCACTCTATGGATTTCTCTAACAGATGGAAATTGGTTTTCAATCTGGTGCCATTTAACAGAAGAACCACTTTTCAGTGTATTATTGAGAGAGTTAAAGATAAAGTTAAAAATTGGAGTCATATTTTCCTCTTACAAGGCGGCCAAGAAGTTATGGCTGTTCTTGCAGTTATTCCATCCTTCACATATGTTTTCTTTTTCCTACATCTATTTGAAATAAACTTAATTATACTTTTTCTAAATTTTGGAGGACCCAACATGTTTAAGATAGGAAGCTATATTTTGATAGTTGGCATATTTTAACCATGCCTAAAGCATTAGGAGGTTTGGGGTTTAGAAATATTCATGAATTTAACATTGCTCTTCTTGCTAAACAAGCATGGAAGGTTATTACCGACCCAAGTTCTTTATGGGCAAGGTTAATTGAGGGCATTTACTTTCCAAATCTTTTTTTCTGGAAAGCAAAAATGGGATATAGGCCTTCATGGGGATGGAGGAGCCTCTTGGCAGCTAGGTCCCTTCTCCAATTAAGTGTTACAAGACAAGTCAATGATGGCAAGGCTACCTCTATTTGGGATCTGCCTTAGATTACAACTCAACCAAAATTCAAGCTAGTAACTGATAGACCTTCTAATTGTCAAGTGCATAAAGTCTGTGATATTCTTAAAGAAGGTAGTTGGGATATTTCTGGTTTGCAAGGCCTCGTATCTCCTATGGAGATTTAAGTTATTCTTAGAACCCCAATTAGTGACACCCATAGTTGTGATAAGTGGATTTGGGCTTCGAATATATATGGTATGTTTACTGTTAAATCTGATTCTCCAAAGGAAAAGCACTGCTAGTTCATCTTCTTGACCTTTAAAGTCTGCGGGTAACCTCTCATATTTTTGGAAATTTATTTGGATCATCAATCTTCTTCCAAAGATCAAATTCTTCTTATGGAAACTAATCAGGGGTAGCTTGCCTGTGGGAGTTGTCTTAAGGGCAAGAGGCATGAATGTTATTGGGCTTTGTCCGTTCTGTTGGGAAACTATAGAGACGGTGTTGCATAATTTTCTCCAATGTCCATTTGCACAACAAACTTGGCTTGCTTCATCCTTGAATTACAAACCATGTATCACAGCTAACATGTCCATTATGGATTGGTTTTCTGGGTTAACCAATATTTGGCAAAGTCTTAATAGCCAAAAAAAATTTGGACGAAAATTGGTTTTATTCTATGGGTAATTTGGCTAACGAGGAACAATAAAACATTTAAATGTTCTTTTGTTGATCTAATGGGATTATGTTGATTTTCTTACTAATGACTAGTTGAGATTATCTTCTGGCCTTAATGCAGGTTCTGTTCATATTGGCCCCCATATATCCTTAAGGAGCAACGGCAACTATGTTATCTTCATTGCTAGTAACTATCAAGAAGCTTCCCATAAAAGCAGCTCTTGCAATCCTTATTTTGAATTGAAACAAAGAGGTAGATGATGGCCAAACATATATCGAATCAGTGACGTTTAAGATCCATGCTGATGCTTTAGTTTTATTACAGGCCCTTATTCTGGCATCTCAAATAAACATTAGTTCCTTTTGTATATTTTGCAACTCTTAACCTTTTAGTAGACTCTATCTTATTAAGGGAAGGAAGGATTCCTTGGATTATCAGGTAGGGGTGAGAAAAAATTAGACTAAATTGAAAAATAGATCAAACCGAGTTGATTTAGTTCAGTTTGATCATTTGATAAAATTAGTTTGATTCAGTTTTAAGTTTAAAAAAATTTTGATTTTCGATTTTCGGTTCGGTTTTTTAGATAAAAATTTGAAAAAATCGAATTAATGAAATTATTAGTAAATCAAATTAATTTGAATTAAACCAGATTTAAAATAATGTCATTTAATCAAATTGAATCAAATCCAATCAAACTTTATATATTCGGTTTATAAATATATAAATTTTGATTTAATCGATTTGGTTAATTTGATTTTTTTAAAAATTTTAGTTTGATTCTATTTTAAATATATATAATTTGATTTTAATAAAAAATTGAATTGATCATTTGCTCAACCTATTATCGGGGGTATAATCTCTCAAGTAAAAGCAAGACTTCCTCTTCATGAAGAATGCATTAAATTTGTAAACAAGGCTAAGAATAAGCCTGCTATTTGGCTTAGTAAAGCCTCTATCAATGGAAGTCTTTCTTTTACCTGTGTTGTTCACTCTCCTTCCTGGCTTGTAAATTTGATAACACTTGTTTTTGGACTTTGGTTTAATGAATTGCTATTCGACCAAAAAAAAAAAAAAACGTGAGCTTATGGTATCGAAATAAGTGTTGTGTACAAGCTGTATACGGGGAGTGTAACTTTAGCAATAAGCCAAAAAAAACTAATATTTTGCAACTTTTTCACCTTGGATTTCCCACTTAAGGAAAAAAAAAATACTAAAAAAGAGTTCGTTATCTTCTCAGCAACTAAACAACTCATTCTTTCTTCAAATTTATTTCGTCTACTTTTTTTTTCCCACTAAAATTGCAACCAAATGCACTTCTGCCAAGAAAACTCAATTCATACTATTCATCCTCTCTTCTTTGAACAAAATTAACATTTTCTATGACTTAAAAATACTCCTAAAAGTCTATAATAGTCACCAGCTTAAAATTGGCATTAACCATTATCAAAACACCACATTTTTCTCTTTTTCTTTATTTGCAGTTTAGATATTTTTCTCATCTTTCATTTCTTTTATTCTCTCTTTTTATTATCTTCTCAATCTCTGCATCTCTCTTTTGCTCTACACTTTCTCTTTCTTCTTTTTTTTTTTTAAAAAAAAAAAGTAAGGAAAAACACTTCCGGTTTCAGCTGTTATTAGCCGTCAAAGTAGTTTTGTGGCCAGGATTTCGTGATTTTGTGGCCGTGGACAACGATGAAGTTATCAAAGCTCTTATACTCCTTTTCGTTCGCAAAAAATTATTTTTAATATTTAACACCTTCAAAAGAATTTGATTAATACAAATGTTTTTAATCAATTAAAATTAAATAATTTTTAAGAAATTTTCTGTTTTCAAAAAAAAAAAATTTTGGATTATAACAAATTCTTCTAAATGAAAAATAAATTAATCTATAACTCATAAATATTATTATACTTCTTATCTCCAAGTATCCTTGATTACCAATATTTACTATCATTAAGTTGCGATCATTGCAAATGATGAGATTTACATAAATTTTTATTTTTAATATATTTTTTATATTTAATAATAAATAATGTAAATATAATATATTTTGTGATATAAATTTTATTGTAATATTATAAATAAAAATTTAATATTTTTAATATATTTCAAACACTATAAATATTTTTGTTAAATAATATTTTTTTAAAAATATTTTTATAAATAAATTATTTTTTATAAAACAAATTAGCTTTATTGATATTTATTTTGTATTTTATTTTACTTGGCATTATTGAAAAGTTGTTCTCGCTTAAGTAGACGTCTTTAAATATCATTTAAATATTAAATATCATCCATGTCGTTAAATATCATTTCAAAAATAAAAGATAGACTTTTTTTAGGTTAATTACCTTGACATTTATTATATTTAACTATGTCATTTTTCACTTTTTAATATTATATTAATTTATCTTTCACATTTGTTCTAGTAAATTAAAAAGTCTTTTGACCTTAAAAAGGTAATTTTTCAGTTAGTCAAAAATAATTTGGTTAAAGTGACCTTTGTATTTTATTGGTTGAATTACTCTAAACTCTCTACTATTTGTTATATTTAACTAAATCATTCATCACTTTTGAAAATATTATACTAAGTCATCGTTTTACGTTCTGCCATTATATTAAAAAATCCTTATAGCATTCATATGAATTTAACAATTTTTTTTTAATGCAACGAAGTTAAACATAAGAAATGATTTAGTATAATATTAAAAATGATCGATGACTTAATTAAATATAATAAAAGTCAAAGATTTAAAGTTATTAACCCTTTTTTAAAAACTGCTTAAATACGTGTTGTTCATTTATTATTAGTTTATTTCAAATAGCATGTGAGTTTTGAAATATTACTGGCTCTATTCCAAATTTACTATAATTCTTTTCTAATAGCATTGTTAATATTAAATTGTTATTGGCTCTATTTCAAACATTGCTATAATTCATTAACTATTATTGTTACATTTATAATAATAATAATAATTATAATTTGTATTAACAAAAATAGAAACAAGGTATATTTTTTAAATTCATATTATTTATAGGTATCATATTACCTAATTTATTATTTTATAAAAAAAACTTTTGAGGCAAGAATCAATATATATTATTAATTTTAGTTTCAAAATTAATTTTTAAATTATTGCTTGCTATTTGTCAAATAATTATGTATAATACAACATGTCATTATTTTATATTCTATTATAGAAAATTGTCATATCAAAAAAATTTATAAATAAAAAATTAAAAAAAAAACTCTTATAGAAAAACAAACCTTCTAAATAGAAAATTTAAAAAATTTAAAAAGTAAAAAATTTTAAACAAAAAGTCAAAATCATATAAAAATTTTAGAAAAATCTAAAAAGTAAAATGTTTAAATAACTTTTAAACAAAAATTGAAAAAACTAAACACTAAAGATTTTAGAATATTAAGATTCAAATAATTTATTAATTGTTTAAAAATTTGAGTATATAACGATAAACAATAGCATAATAGATTGTCATGTTTAATAAATTTTCTCTTAAAATTATGTCTCACAATATTAAAAACATTAATCAATACACAAAATTTTATTACAACTACCTCACATATGCATATATAATTTGCAATTATCTATTAATTTTATTTTGAATATGAAATATTATTTGTTGATTATAAAAAATTATTTCATTTAAGTTTAATAATTTTTTTCTGAAAATTTATACTACATAAGATTAAATGCATGATTCAATAAATGATCTTTTTATAACTAACTCTATATATAATTATAAGTGTGACATCCCATTTCATTTTTTTTGTTTATTTAACTGTACTCAATTTATTAGGTAACTTGAGTTATTAATACATATTTAACAATCATTTCCAAACATGAGTATTAACTCATTCATAGAGTATATATTACTAAGTGTCATAACATCGTTAAAATTTCTTTTGTGTCATCCCATTGTTCTTAAAAGTTTCATCTTCATTTGTTTGACTACTACATATTTTATTTTGCAAAATAGCAAAGCATACACAGCTAAAAGAATAAAACACAAAAAGAACGCATATTGGCCCAACTCTTATCAAACTACTAGATAACAACTTCAAAATGTAAATTGGATTCAATCTTTAATCTACTTTTCCTGAAAGAAAATTAAATACAAAAAAAAAAATTGAGCTTACATACTCAGTAAGTCAATAATCGAGGATACTAAAATTGCAAATAACACAACAAATATTTAAATATAAATAACCCATTACCCATCCATGCATGTAATAATGAATTTCCAATTTTAATGTCTCATAGGCTATCAAATGTTGTTACCACATATGTTATCATATGTTGTTTCCATATAGGCTATAAGATATCATTGTCACACAGATTATTATATGTTATTGTCACACAAACTATCATATATTGTTACCATATATACTATCATATATTGTTACCACACATACTATCATATATTATTGTCACACAGACTATAGGTTATCATTGTCACACAAATTAACAAATGTTATTGTCATATAGATTATTATATATTATTGCCATAGACTATGGATATCATTGTCACACAAGTTATCATATATTATTGTCACACAAGTTATAGGATATCATTGTCATACAGATTATAAGATATCATTGTCATATAGGCTATAAGATATCATTGTCACATAGGTTATTATATATTGTCGCCGCACAAGTTATCACATGTTATCGCCACGCATGATATAAAAATGTTATTACTTAATAGTTCTTCAGCAATTCATTTATAAATCAAGCAAAATTTCAGCAACATGACGATTAATAACAACATCCATCAACCTTGATAAATCATATCACAACATATTTTCATTCTTAAGCCATAATTTATTAACATCTCCTAAAAATAAATAATTAAAAAATATAACAATCCTTTCATCAGAGTATTCATCAATATCATCTTATTAAACAACATTTCAATCCATTG
The DNA here is from genome assembly GCA_949677035.1 of Omphalea diandra. NCBI lineage: Eukaryota > Viridiplantae > Streptophyta > Magnoliopsida > Malpighiales > Euphorbiaceae > Omphalea > Omphalea diandra. The sequence continues at coordinate 35,970 of CATIWR010097131.1, read as the reverse complement.
AGTATAAATTCATAACATTTAACTAATTACATGTTTAAGTATCATTAGTATTTACTTACCTTTATCTCCAAGTTATTAAGTTGTGGATGGTCTCAGTTTATTCTCAATATTATCTTCAGTGCCTTAAAAACCTTTTACCAAATCTAGAAAACCTTAAATTTCTTCCTAATTAATTTCTTCTTCTCCCTTTTTCCTTATTCTTATTCTTCTTCTTCTTCTTCTTCTTTCACTTCTTTTTTTCCTTTTTTCATTCTTTTTTTCTTTATTTGCTCTTTTTTTTACTGTATTTTTCTTTTTTATCCTCTCTTGTCAGTCCTAATGGTAGAGAATTCTAATTTGTATTCTTATTCTAATAGGACAAAAAATTGATAGCTTGTTTATATTGGTTGAAAGTTTAAATTTTCTCTTTTAGTCTCTTTTCTTCATTCCTTCTTCAACTATATCCTTTTATTAATTTCCATCAAATCCTTATACATTTAATAACTTTCAAGATACCCCTATTTAAGTTATAATAATATGCATGCCACATGTGATAATTTATTATACAACTACAAACATTATATTCAAATTCAAATGTCTTAAATGCAATGATATAAGTAGTGATACTTTATGTCATGTGATGCATATATGGAAATATAACATGATTGTTGGCCCTTGGCACCAAGAAGGGGGGTTGAATTGGTGTATGAAAATTTCTAAAAACAAAAAAGTGAGGAGGAAAAATGAGAAGATTGAGACAAGCGATTTATAGTGGTTCGGGTATTAACCAACCATACGTCCACTCCCCAATTCACCAATTCGGTATTTCACTCAATCACTAGTGTTTTTAGAAGCTCACACTGAACTTAGTGTTTAGGCTCACACCAAACCTTACAACTTGTATTTTACAGGCTCACACAAAAACCTTTTACAAGTGTTTTTAAGGCTCACACTAAAACCTATCACAAGTGTTTTCAAGGCTCACACTAAAACTTATCTTGATGTGTTTTACAGGCTCACACAACAACCTTACAATATGGTGTTTAATGCTCACACCCAACAATTAACAATCTTACAAATAAAATTGAAAGAAATGAATAGCAAAGATTGAGATCTTTTTTCTCTTCATAATGAATTTCTTAACCTTTTTCATTTATTAATGTTTGGTGGAGTATTTATACCCAAATTCCACCAAAGACTAACGGCTAGTTTAACGGCTAGTCCAATGGCTAGTATAATGGCTAGTTTAATGACTAGTCCATGTGCCAGCTTCCATTGGTGATTTCTAATTTTCCTTACGAAAGTCAACAGTTGCGGTTTTATGTCTAACGGCTAGTTCACGTGGCAGCTTTTCATTAGTGCTTCAGAAAAATAATCATTGTGTTTCTTCAGCTAGCATAAGTAGCGATCACAATTTTCATTGTACAGACTGCGATCCTGATCGCGAAACAACCTACCAAATTGTGCAACTTTCACTTCTCAAATCGCGGTTGCTACCAACACATAGCCTTCGTAATTTTTGACTTCCAACGACTTCCTAGGACACTTGTCAAGTTCTGATTGTGGACTTCTTTCCCTTTTGAGGCTTTTTGTAATTCGCAATCGTGATTCCGACGCGACATAGACCGCGAATTCGTCTATCATTTTTGGTTTGCTTCATTTTGCTTGTTCGCGACCGAGAATGACTCCACGATTTAGTCTGTCTGATTTTTGGCAAGTCTTCTCAAGAGTCGCAGTTGTGAGTCACTTCGGAGTTAGAGAGATTTTCTTCCAACTTAACTTGAGAGACTTATTTTTTTTGCAAAATCAACACTTAATAAAAATATTAGTAATGATCAATCTCCTTTGTCAAGATCAAAAGAGGTTCTAGACTTAGGATTAACCATCCTAGTCCAACAATCTCCCCCTTTTTGATTTTGACAACCTAGATTGATCCAAAATGAAGAATAAATATAGAACATTAAAATTGAATACTGCTTATAGGATTTTAATGATCATTTTTAGCAAAAGATAAAAATTTTCTAAGTTCCAAAAATCCTAAGTGTCAAATTGACTTAAGTTCCTCTAAGTTGCTCCCCCTTAACTTATGCATCTTAGGATAAATTTCACTAATTTCTCCCATTTTTTACTTATCTCTCCAACTTTATCTTTCTTCCTCTATATCTTTCGATCTCTCCCCATTTGGCAAAATCGAAAAGGTTAGATAACATAAAAGGAAATATAAACAAGCATAAGTATTAAAAGAGCAAATAATAATGATTAAACAAATAAATGCTCAAGACAAATGCTTTGAAAAAGAAACAGATAAAACATGTGGGATCACATTTTTTGTTTTCAAAGAGAAGAAAAACAAAGTTCAAAGAGAATCCTAATGTCTAAAAAGTTGGAGATTCGATGCCATTTCTGGAAGAGTCTTCAACTTGCTCTTGGAGACCTCTCTCAACCTCTAGTTGATTTCTTGAGAGCCAATAGAGAGGTTGAGAAATTTTTGAGAAATTGAGAGAATTTTGATTATTGGATGTTTGAGTTGTGAAGAAAACACTATTTGAGGGAAGTATATATAGCCTTTGAAGAGGCATCCAATGACTATAAATTGATTTAATAGAGGGTTGGAAATGGTTAGCAATCAAATCTCATAAATGTAAGTTGATTATTCTAATTCGCGTCTGTGATTTCAAAGTCGCGACTGTGAATTCCATAAAATGTGAGTAACAGACAAATTTTCCTTGGAAATACGCACTCCAATGGTCAAAATTTAAAAATCTGACAAAATTCACAGTGGAGATTAAATTTCGCGACCGCGAATTGACGTTTATTAGCTGGGTGAGTTTGACTTCTAATTCGCGACCGTGAACAAGGAATAACGATCGTGAATTATAAGTCAGTGAGGATAAGGATAAAATTTCAAAGATTTGTGATCTACTTTACTTTATTGATGCTTAATTTGTACAATTTGTCATACAAGTTCACAATTGCTATCCAAAATTAAGATATCTTAACTCAACCATATAATAATTATTCATTCATACAAAAACAAATATCATTAATCAAAGCAAATATTTCTAAGATCAAAATTTTCACTTTATGGAATTTCCATCAAACATCCCTAATCCTCTCTTAAGTGTGATTTCCTAGGAGAGGATTGAAACCTAGCACACATGCAAATACTAAACATAAGTAATTTTGCACAATTGATCACAATATGTCACATAAGAAGATAAATTGATATATATATATAAACAGAAATGCAAAATAATTCAAACATTTTAAAGATATTTGAGCATACCTACCTTTTTGACATTGCTTCCTATTTGACATTGCTTCTGTGAATTTATTAACCAAACTATTCAACTACATGCATTATATGCTATTTTTCGACATTTTGAGCATATGCAATCCCAAAAAATCTTATAGGCAGTGGCAAAAAGATCGTATGTCCTTTATTGCCTGTTATGAAGCCTCTATAAATAACTCAATTCTCTCACTCCCTCGTCACCAGGCAAACTACTCTTTTGAAACCCTTGTCAGCTTAGTTTTTCTTCATTATTCCTCCATATACTATCCTTTCTACCTTACCTCCCAAACTCCTAGAAATGGCAAACAAACACCTTGACCTGAACTTTGAAACCAATGAGGAAGGGTTGGACCTAACCCTTTGTCTTGGACAAAACAAAGGGAAAAGAGTTATATAAGATATACCTCAGTCGGAGAAGAAATAGAAGATTGTGAGAGAAAAAGAGGATGAAAGTATGAAAAGATCGAAAGAAGATAAGCTTGCTCTATTAGAGCAAAAGTTTAAAGAAATTAAGAAGGAAATAAAGTTACACTCTGACGTTCTTGCTACTAGAATAAAAAATCATTTTATCTATGCTTCTCAGGTTCTTTATCAACAATAAGTGAAAAGTGTAGAATGTTTGAAACAAATACATTCTACTCTGCAGCAAATCTCTCAGTCTTTCTAAAGAGCTGCTCCTGAATCCTTCGTACCTCCGTCATCTTCTTCCTTAAAAAAGCCATCATGCCCTTAGATGATGTTATTAAATAATATGCATTGATTATTAATAGTTATAATATTATATTATCTTATTAGTCTAATTGTTGACCCTAGTATAGAGAATATGATTTTTGATGATTGAATTGAACATATGAAATGTAGAAAACCTTAAATGCGAAATGAATCGGTTCAAAAATCACACAATTAATCAAAATCAAATATGTCAACACATAAGCAATAAAACTCCCCCTAAATGTATGCATAAGTACATTAAGTTAAATACATAAGGGGTAAGGGATACATTACAAGTTTAGTATCCATGGCTTGATATCAAATACCATTTGAAGCTTTATCTCCATTCACCTTTAGACTTTCCATGATGAGAATTTGGCAAAGTAGACCTCATCCTTCAATATCAAATAGTTTGGTTTGGTACCCAAACATACTTAGGTCCTCGAGGGTTAGTCTTAGAATGGTCCTCCAATTTGAGGTGTGCCTTCCTGATGTGACAAAATACATTGGTATGTCCATATTTCATGCAATAATGACATTGGAGCTTAGACTTGTAAGTCTTTCTTCTATGCACTAATTTGGTATGAGTAGGAGGTTTTCTTATACCTAGCATATGTGAGTGTGGGCATGAGCATGTGCAAGAAGTAGGAGTAGTAAATCTATTAACATGAGATTTATTATACATGTATGCATAATTGGCTCTTTGAGCCTTATCTCTTGAGCTTGGGATAGCCTTTCCTTTATCTTTAAGTTGAGGAAACTTAGTACTATGAGCATTTTTCTTCCCAATTACCTCAATGCTAAAAGTTTGAAGTGTAGATGATTTCATAAATATAGTTGTAAAGGATGAGGGAGCTCCACTAAATCCTAGACTATGCTTAATAAGAGGTGGTCTTTGTGACACAATTAATGTGTCTAATGCCTCTTTTCCTTTGTGAAATTTGGAGATTGAGCTTCTGAGCTCAATGACTTCTTGTTTAAGAGTCTCATTCTCCTTTCTAAGTGAATCTAAGGATAAAGATGATGCAGACAATTTTTTTATAGATTTTTTAAGTTCTTCATTAGAAGTCCTCAACTCATTTACATGCTCATTTAGAGTCTTGTACTCATCTTATAGTTTCAAGCACTTCTTCCTATAGGTTTTTGCTTATGACTTATATTTGTGACACCTTAGTGTTAGAGCTTTTAAAAGCTTTTCATCTAACTCATCTATTTCATAATCATAATTAGAATGAGAAGAAGTACTTACCTCAATTGTTGACTCCTCTAATGCCATGAAGCATATATTGGCTAATTCTCGTTCTTCTTCTTCTTCACTTAAGCTATCATCCCAAGTGGCTAAGAAGCTCTTCTTCTTCTCCTTGTCCCATCTCTTCTTCTTTTTCATTTTGGGACATTCATGCTTCATGTGCCCTTATTTGCCACATTCATAACATGTGACATCATTTGATCATTCTTTTAGACTTGGGGCAATTTTCTTGAAGACTCTTCTTTCTCTTCTTCTTCTTATCAACTCCTTAGTTCTTCTAGAGAGCATTGCTAGCTCTTCTTCCTCTCTATCACTATCTTCATCACTAGAGGTAGTGCCTGTTTCCTTATCCTTAATTGCTGCTTTGAGAGCCATTGTTCTCTTTTTTGGCTTTTCTCCTTGGTCCTTTAGCTTATTCATTTGCTCATCTTTTTGTAAGGCCAACTCATGAGTTAAGAGTTTGCCTATTAGCACATCTGTTGGGACCTTTCCAATCTTTGGATTGGATTCTTATATGATGCACACTCTAGCACCAAATTTATCAAGTGGAAAAGTTTTAAGGATTTTGGTGTTTACTTCATAAATGGTGAGAGCTCTTCCAAACTTCTTAATGTTGGAGATAATGGACAAGAGTCTATTGGTCATTTCTATGATGGTCTCATTGTCTTTCATCATGAAGAGTTCCCATTCGGTAACGTACATTTCCAAACGGCTTGACTTCACAAGAGTTGTGCCTTCATGATAATTTTCCAAGGTATTTCAAATTGCATGAGCTGTTTAACAGTATTGTACCCAATCTCTTCTCTAGATAGGGAGCTAAGGAGAATGACCATTGCTCTTTTGTTTCTCCCATTGGACTTTCTATGAGCTTCAACCCATTCTTCTTTTGGAATTAATTTTTCATCACCATCTACAATGTTTATGGGTGGCTTTCATTCATTGATGACTACATCCCAAAGATACATTATATATATTTCCATCCTATACTTCCAATGAGTATAGTCGGTTCCATCAAAGTGTGGCCTTAGGTGTGAGTGGATTGCTTCCTGTGCCGTGATCTTGTTTCACCCAATGAAGGTTTGATATATGAAAACCTTGCTCTGATACCACTTGTTAGCCTTTGGCACCAAGAAAGGGGGTTGAATTGGTGTATCAAAATTTCTAAAAATAAATAAGTGAAGAGGAAAAATGAGAAGATTGAGACAAGTTTTTAGTGATTCGGGTATTAACCAACCCCACGTCCACTCTTCAATTCACTAATTGGGTATTTCACTCAATCACTAGTGTTTTATAAGCTTATACTCAACTTAGTGTTCAGGCTCACACCAAACCTTACAACTTGTGTTTTACAAGCTCACACAAAAACCTTTTATAAGTGTTTTCAAGGCTCATACTAAAACCTATCACGATGTGTTTTCAAGGCTCACACTATAACCTATCTCGATGTGTTTTATAGGCTCGCACAATAACCTATCACGATGCATTTTACAAGCTCACACTACAACCTTACAATATGGTGTTTAATGCTCACGCCTAACAATGAACAATCTTACAAAGAAAATTGAAAGAAATGAGTAGCAAAGATTGAGAGCTTTTTTTTTTTTTCTTGATAATGAATTTCTTAACCTTGTCATTTATTAATGTTTAGTGGAGTATTTATACCTAAATTCCAAAAAAAGAGACTAACAACTAGTCCAACGACTAGTTTAACAGCTAGTATAATGGCTAGTCCATATGTCAGCTTACCATTGGTGGTTTCCAATTTTCCTTACGAAAGTCAAAAGTTACGGCTTTATGTCTAACGACTAATATAACGGTTAGTTCACATTTTCCTTACGAAAGTTAAAAGTTGCAGCTTTATGTCTAACGACTAGTTCACGTGGCAGCTTTTCATTAGTACTTTAGGAAAATATAGCCATTGTGTTTCTTCAGCCAGCAAAAGTCGCGGTCACTATTTTCATTGTACAGACCGCGATCTTGACTGCGAAATAGCCTGCCAAATTGTGCAACTTTCATTTCTCAAATCGCAGTTGCTACCAACATGTAGCCTTCGTGACTTTTGACTTCCAACGACTTTCTAGGACAATTGTGAAGCTCTGATTGTGGATTTATTTCCCTTTTGAAACTTTTTGTAATTTGCGGTCGCGACTCCAACGCGACACAGACTTCGAATTCGTCTATCATTTTTTATTTGATCCATTTTGCTTGTTTGTAGTGGAGACTGACTTTACGATTTAGCCTGTTTGATTTTTGACAAGTCTTCTCATGAGTCGCGGTCGTGAATCCTTGATTGCGATCACGATTTACAAGTCACTTTGGAGTTAAAGAGATTTTCTTCCAACTTAGCTTAAGAGACTTATTTTTCTGCAAAATCAACACTTAATAAAAATATTAGTAATGATCAATCTCCTTTGTCAAGATCAAAAGAGGTTCTAGACTTAGGATTAACCATCCTAGTCTAACAATCTTGAATTTTCTCAAAGGTACCACGGTGGAGCTCCCATAGCCTAACCAATTCAATAAGAGTTGAATTAGACATAGGACACATAAAAGTTCTTGATTATAAAGTTTAAGAAGGTAAATACCAATCTAGACAAAATTGACAAGCTTGAAGTAAGGATGAATTAAATTGAGCAATACAACTAAAACATGGAGATGCAAATTAGGCAATTGGCTAGCACAATCAATGCAAGAATGCAATGTATACTCCCTAGTAAAACTAAAATAAACCTATGAGAACAATGCAAGGCAATTACTTTAAGAAGTAGCGCAAAGATACCTAACCCTCATGCAATCAAAAGGTGGAAAATGAGAAAAAAAAACCCAAAAAATGAATTGAAATCTTACAATTTTAGTATAAGAAAGTAATAAACTGACCTCAAATTCCATTTTAGATGAAAAAAAAATAAAATGGAAGAAACTAAAGGGGAAGAGGAATGCAAGCTTTCTCCTGTAAAACCTTATGTTCCACCCATCCCTTTTCCTCAATGGTTATAATTGCACAAGTTTGAAAAGTAATATGCTAAGTTCTTGGAGATTTTTAAGCAACTTCACATTAATATTTCCTTTATTGAGGCATTAGCTTAAATGCCAAAATATATTAAATTTCTCAAAGGTCTTTTGTTTAACAAGAGGAAACTGGAGCAATTTGAGACCATAGCTTTTTTTTGAAGAGTGTAGTGCAATAATACAAAATAAGCTTCTATCATAACTTAAATATCTAAGGAGTTTATCTATTCCTTGCCAAAATTTTAATTGTAAATTTGATAGAGCATTATGTAATTTAGGTGCTAGCATCAGTCTAATGCCTTTTGCTATTTGTAAGAAATTAAATCTTGAAAAAATCCAACTAACCATGGTGACATTGTAACTTGTAAATTGCTTTATTAAATATCCCATTAGTGTGGTAGAGAATGTTCTCATGCAAGTTGGGAAGTTTATTATGCCAATGGATTTCATTGTGGATGTGAATGGAGACATGCCATTAATCTTTAGACGACCATCCTTGGCAATAACAGAGGTTATAATTGATATGAATAATGGAAAGTTAACCTTAAACGTCATGGGAAAATCCATGGAGTTTAATGTCTTTGAGGCAATAAAATCATTTTCTTCCATTAAAGATTGTAATAAAGTGGATATGGTTTACAAGTTTAATTAAGAGTTTTTTTTTTTTTCCAAAATGAGGATCTTAAAGATCCATTCAATGTTAGCATTATTCAAAAGGCATCACCATCGCATGAGTATCATGAAATTGTAAGTGCAATTTAGTTTTTATAAGTAAGTCATCCATTTGAAAATTGTAGATTAAGAATTTGAGAGAAGGTAAGCTCTTTCTCACCCTTTAATTAAAAAAACTCTACTTATAGAGTCAAAATCTCCTCCTCTTCATGTGAGGTATGCATTTCTTAGTGATGCTTATGAGAATGCCTAAATATATAAAGAGAAACTAAGTTATGACATGATAAGCACTTTTATAAACACTCTTTTGAAGTTGGACAAAAAGTGCTACTGTGTAATTCTTACCTAGACTTTTTTGGAAAAAGCTAAAATTTTATAAATCTAGATCTTTCAAAGTGGTGTAAGTTTTTCCTCAATGAGCTATGCAATTGCAAGGAGAAGATGCCAAAACATTCAAAGTGAATGGTTAATGTTTAAAGTCTTATTTATATGGAGAGGCATTACAAAATGGAGAAATTCTTCCCTTAAACACTCCTTCGAACTTAAAATTGTGAAAAAGTCAAGCTAATGACTATAAACAAGCACTTATTGCGGGGCAACCCAATGATTTAAATTGTTTTAGTAATTTTAGTTGGGTTTATTTCAAGTCTTCTATGTTATTTTTATTTTTTTAGATTCTAGTTAATTCAGTGTTAGATTATTAGAAATTTAGTAATTTTTGCTAGTTTAATTCCTAGTTAGATTGTTATTTTTATGTTTAATTCAAGTTAATTTTGGTTTATTTGTGTTAATTATAGGTTATCATGGAGCAAAAATGTTAGAGGAGCTGTGGCAAATTATATTTTAAAGGTTATAGTAATTTATTGGGTTGAAAATGGAGGAAAAATAGTGAATGTTAATTGCAAACATGGTGCATGGGTCATGTAATGGGCCATGCAAGAGCTCAGTGGCAATATTGTGCAGTTCCAAAAGCAAGATCATCAGCTTCATCAGTTTGGAAAAAAAGTTGCAAGGCATATGCATTGGACCATGTAACGTTAGATGATACCTCACTTAAATACCCATCTTTTTCCTCCTAACCCTAATACACACAAACACTAAATTTTATTCATAACCACAACCTACCTTCTCCTAACCTACCCACCTCCTCCCAACCTACACACTTTCTCTCTTCTCTAAAAACAACCCAAATCCCATAGTGTCCATCACCAAAAAGTCATAAAAAAGAAAGCTGACTCTTTCTCCTTTTTGAAACAGCAGCAATAGTCATAATCACCATAAAATGAAGAGCTTACACTTGAATGATGACAAGCTACAACACTTGTAAGATCAATTGACAACCTTCTTTATGCAAATCAGATTCCGACAACAACCTCCATCAACAAACTAGTGGTTTTTACACTTTTTCTTTTAATTTTAAAATTGAGAACTATTAATATAATATTTTTTGGGTACTGTTATTTTGGGGAATGTGATTTCCAAATTGTTACAGGTTCTGAATTGCTACTTTTAGTAATTTTATTTTATGATATTTTGTGTATAAATATTAAAATGGTAGGATTAATAATTTGGCATTATTTTGTGATGTTTGAATGTTTTGGTATTTTGGGTATTTATGTAATTTGATGTTTTGTGTAAAACATTGAGGACAATATTTCAATTAAGTTTGGGGAGGAACTTGAGTTAATTATTTCAATCTTTTATTTTAATGAATATTGGCATTGGATTTATTCTTTCATTTTTTTGAGATTCATTCAAATTGTAAAAAGGAAATTTTGATTTATTGACTTAAGGATTTCAATGGTTTTTTTTTTTTTTTTTGGTAGGTTGTTTGCTCTAAAGTGAAGTAGAATGAACTTAAGTATTGATGATTTCATACTTTGTGAATTTTTTAATTTTTGAATGCTTGTAATGGAATTATGCATGACTACCTTATTGGAAAGTTTAGGTAATTGACTACCTTGTTGAATTATGCATGACATTTGAATAAGCTTGATAAATAATGTAAGTAATTTTTTTTTTTTTTTGGTTAGGTTGATGAAGGAATTTGTTTAAATCATTACACCTAGGAATTGATTGCTTGGTTAAAATCAAACATATGCACGTTAGTTTGTTCAAAACTTTTCCACAAATTCTAAAACAAGGAATATAATCTTTTAAGGTGAAATATTAATTCACACTTAATCAGGGAAATGATTTAGGTATTCTTGCGTTATTTCATTTAGCCCCATCCATACCTATGCTATCTTTATCCATTACACCCTTTTTAGGCCTTTAAATACACTTTAGTGTATATAAGCCTTTTTCTAGTACCTTTAACTTTATCACCATATAACCCATCATCATGGCCTACCCATTAAGAGAATTTTATGACTGAAATTTTTAAATGGCACAAGAATTTCCACTTTGTATATTGTGAAAAGTTGGAGTGTATTTGTGAGAATATTTGTAAGTATTTGATATGTGTAAAGAAAATTTTAGAAAAGTGTAATACTTGCATCTATATAATTATTGGTTATTTGGGTTAATAAGCCTTGAAAATAATTTCAAAAAAATCAAAAAAGAAAAGAAAAAAGAAGTTGAGATTTATTAATTCTTTTGAGTTTTAATATTTGAAGTATGTAGCAAATTGCTCATGAACTTGTGTTGAATTATGATTAAATGAGTGATTGTTGCTAGAAGGTAAGAGAAAGAAGTGGAAAAACAAGTGGATAAATTTTGATTACATGTGGCAATTTTTTATGTCACTTGATTGTTTTTATTCTTAAAGTTCTCTTGCTTGAACATTTTTATCCATTTCTTTGGCAAGCCAAAATTTCCCCTTGCCATGTTACAAGCTAGTAAAGATCTTTTGATCCTTGATGAGGTGTGTAATTACACTAGTGGAAATTGATTGTATGTTCTTGCCTATTAAATTATGCATAAAATTGTTTAGGAAGATATTTGACAATGCCAGCTTGTGTTATGTTTGTTTTTAAATTGCATCAAAGGTAAACAAGGGGCACTGTGGTTCTTGCATGCAAAATTTGGAAAGTGGACTTCAATGTCATAAATTTTTTTATGAGTTAATTATGCTAGTACATTATTGAGTTTTCTAAATCTTAAGATCTACATTTATGATTAAAGAAGCCTCTTATTTATTATTTCCTTTTCTGGAGGATAAAAAAACTCCAAGTTTGGGGAAATTTGATAGAAATTTTTTTATCACACATTTTAGGTTATAAATTTGGAGTTTTTTTGTTTTTGTTTTTATAGGTTTTTTATTTTAGAATTAATTGATTTTCTATTTCTCTAAAAAAAGAGTTAAAATTATGATTTTCAGTAGTGTTATATGCGTCATGCAACAAACCATGCATTGACTAGCAGAGTTGATGAGTCAACAAAAGCATATTCGTATTTAGTAGATTGCATATGGGTCGTGGCATGGGCTATGCATCGAGCCATGTAAGGCGTTAGATCCATATTTTGTACGTTATTTTAGTTTACCCTTTTAAAAAGTTTTTGACATATTCGACTATAAGAGACCTATGTAGAAAAAGAAAAGATTTTTAGGAGAGAAAAGCATATCCAACCTCGACACCAAATAAAAATAAGATTTTGTGAAGAATGAAGAGCTTTTCTCTAAGGTTTTTCATTTATTTTGTTTAGCAAGACCATTTATTAGGAAAATTATTCTACCCAAATTGATGGATTCTTCCATCTTTTTTCTTTTTCTTTGTGCATGTTGAACTAATTCTTCAATTCTAAAGATTAGGGTGAAAGCCTAACACTTATTTCATGAATATATGAAGTGATATTGCTTTAATTGTGTTGAGTTTATTGATTTAATATGTTTAAGCTTAATTAATCTTGTATGTATGATGATCGTATATATGCAATGCTTATGATTCTGAAATATGGAACGAAAGTGGAAGACTATTGTTATTCTTAATATATTAAACTATAAGACTGAGACCATAAAATTAATGTTAACTTCTAGATATGTTAAAGTATTATTCAAGGAGCTTAAAACATTTTTATTGAATTTATGACCACGAAAGTAGGCATAATTTAGTAATAGACTCAATATTGCTTGAGACAGAGTATTGTGGAAATTAGGAAAATCTATTTTCAAGCACAACTTATTCACACTTGGAACAAAATCCTTAGTATATTTATGGAATAGTATTGTGGTAGACCCAAATTTCCTAAAAACGATTTGCACATGAGTTTCCTTTAATCTAATTTTAGTTTTATTTAATTAATTTTAAATTTTAAATTTTTAGTTGTTATTTATTTTTCTCTTAATACTTTGATTGCTAGATAATAGGAAAATTAGGTCTTGTTGGTACATGTGAGAACTAATTCTTGTGGGAATGAACTTTACTTATCATTATATTACTTAAGCAACTTGCAAGGGTTACATATGTAACAATCTTCCTTTTCAGAGATTTCAGAGAAGTTCCATGCTTGCATGTCCAAGTCCTTTATGCCAAAGCCATAACTCATTGGTAATGGAAACGAGACACTTAAAAGATTGGTTAGCAAAATTATCTAAGCCAATTATGTTGGTATTGCCTTGCCTTTCACCCTTAGAGAATACATTGTCATCTACTGAGATAGTGATAAGGCATTCTCTAAAAAGTCAAAGGTGACTTTATTACCTTTATCACACAATTGACTTACACTCAATAAATTATGCTTTAAACCATAAACAAGAAGAACATTAAACCTTCTTACTTATAATATCAATGTAATTACCTTACCCTTAGCTTTATTTCTAAATGTGATATTACCATCATCCTTTTCTTTGATGGATGTCTTTCGATTTTCAATCATGTGCTTTAAGCATGCACCATCCACATCTCAATCATTATCATACTGGGTGGTGTCAAAGAATTCCTAAAAAATAAAATAAATTCATCTTTATTTAGGTACCCAAGCATACTTGGGTCTTAATGGTTTAGGCTCAGAAGGATCCTCATGTTTAAGGTAAGCCTTCCTAATATAGCAAAACACATTACTATGACCATATCTCATATAATAATGACATTAGAGTATAAACTTATTAGTCTTTCTCCTTTAAATCACTTTCATGAGAGTATGTGCAAGCATCAAATTTCAGACCTCAAGATGCAAAGCCCAATGATGAAAATGACTGAATGCATTCCCTCAAATGCAAAGGTGAGAAGCCAAATGAAGGGAAATAAGGCCTTAGGAAACCTTGGAAGAGCCCAACACTAAGCTTAAGGCAAAGGCACAAAACCAAAGCCCAATCTGCCCACCTGGACTAATGTACTGTAAAACCCACTTAACACAGTTGTACAACCCATTCCTAAGTTATACAACCCTACCTTAAACCGGAGCGGGGAACCTTTTAAAACTAGTCCCTGCGCTTAAACGCTTAGGTTGTTCAACCTTGACAAGTGGATGTGCAACCCATTCTTGGTTGTACAACCCACATGCAAGCCTTAATTCTAGGAGATCTATCTCTTTTTTGGTGATTGGGCATGAGTATGGTGCAACTAGAACCATTTTTTGTTCCTGTGCTCCCTTTCATCACCTATCAACACCTTCTCATTTAAAGAGAAGGGACAGGCTTGGAGAACTTTAATGTTACTCTGCTAAAATTTCAACTCACACACCTTAATTCTCCATAAACCAAACACTTAAACGAAAATACAATGACACTTAAGGTAGTCCCTAAGGCTTTAGTCCCTTACTTTGCACAAATCATTACATTCTTGGAGGAAATATTAAACTTATAAGCCTATAAGGGTAAGAAAACACTTTTAGGCATCTAGAGAAACCCCCCTTTCCCCTTTTGTTCTTATTATTCTTCTTCTTTTCTTTCTATTTTCTAAACCCCAAGAACTTGGGGCTGTATAGACTTAAATATAGTCTATATAGCCTAAGAATTGGGCCATGTAGCCCTAATATCGAGGTGTATAACCTTGTTTTCCTACACTAATTTGTAAAAATTATTTCCTCTTTTTTCTTGAGTTTTTCATTTGTAATGCTATTTCTTTTGATGTTTTATGACTCTAATGGTAGAATGTGATGAGGCCCAATGCCTTGGACTCTCAGTCACTTTAAAAGTGGAGTTTTTTATAGGTTTTGAAGTGGTTTCCATGTTTCACCTTGTGCTAATAATTGTGTTTTTTCATCTTCATTTAATGATGATTTTGGCTCTATTTTGATCATTTCAGGGTAATGGCCAAGTGAGGAACTTAGGTTTTCAAGGACATTGAGAGTTCTTTTATGTTTGTGTTTATGTTTAAAGCGTGTTAATAATACCTTTGCCATACAATCCCCCACTTTGATTAACATTCTAACCTTCTTGATGGTTAGTAGTGTCTATGAATGTTTAGCTCTTTCTGAGCAATAAAAGGGAAGGTTCATTAACCCTAAGATCTCTTTTATAATGATTTTTGCCTTAAGTCATTCAACATCCTTTAAGTGCCTTGCATTACATGTTTATCTCTTTTGATGTTCCATATTCATGTATTTTGATCTTGTTTTGCTTATTGATTTGTGATGTGGATTATGTTCATTGTGGATTTAGATGCATAGTTAGGTGTCTTTATAAGACATGGTAATATGGCTTCACCCATTTACTTTATTAATTTACTTTGTTTTCTTCCTTTTGTCATTTGATCACTAACATGTTCTCTTCCTTTAGGTATAGGTATTCTTACTAAAGCTAGACCATGAGTTTGGCCTTGACCATTATCCCATTTATTTTAAGATGATGGAATATGTGAATGGATGTATGGATATGCATGACAATTCTTATACCATGATCCATGACCCCATTCCTTTTGTTAGATGATTATGTATATGTGATGAGATGCATGTCATTCCCTTTGCCATGTTGCATGATCCCCTTCCTCTTTACGTTATTGATTTGGTTTATTTAGTTTAATTACGATAGAGGCATGCTTGAGCCATTTAAATTAGACTGATTAATTACTTGGTTATGGTATAAAAAAGTGAGCCAAAGATGCCCAATGGTTGAATCTCAATATCTGCGCAATTTAGGGGTCCCTAACCTCTTCCCCAAGTCGTACCCAATTCAAACCCAATTTCTAATGGGGTGAAGACAAAATAGGCCTTCTAATTGATTTAGTTTAAGCTTAAATTTTACCTTCTTTGAATTCTTATCTCAACCAAAGTCGGATGGTGACTCCATAATTCTTAGGGATGGTACCAACATATTATCCCGACCTGATCCCCAATGACCATAATTTAGATTTAAGGCTTTAAACTTACGCATGGCCTAAAGGATCCTTCTTTGATCTAAATGCATGCCATATCTTAGAGTCTTTAGCAATGTAAATACTATAGTTCTCTCGACTCCCCGTTTGTTGATAAAAGATAAAGTTAAAAGCAAGATTCCACTAATCCAAGTGAAACCCAAGTTGTTTTCAATGATGACTTTACTAAGGACTTACAAAATTGACTTTGCATTCAATCTCTGATTTACTTTAACATTTTAAACTTGTTTTTAATGAAGTTTATTTACATTCATATTGTTGTTATACTTCAACACGTGTACTAGGTTTGCCCTTAGATAAGTTGATGGCTCTCCACGCTTGAGACCTTAGCTTCATTTGAGCTTAGGAGATTGTAAGGAGGGTTTATCACTCATGAGCCTAGTACCTAAAAGTATATCAAATAAGGGATTGTGGCAATCACCTTCTAAGCTTATGGGAACCATCTACTACAACAACCTTCCCAACTATTAGGTGTATGTAAGAGTCAATAATACCTACAAAGAGGGCACCCCCTTTGTTTGGATTGGTTCCAATGAGAGTTGGAGTTCTTAGAGAACAAGGTTGGCACCCTCAATGTAAAAGTGTAATTATTACCTCATTTCCCATGATGTAATTATCCCCACATGTAAATACTTGAATCCCACCCATTCGTTTTATAATAGAATTTTTATATAAATATCCCTCTTTTGGTAAAGGGATTCTTTTGCATTTTGTGTTTATGTTTCTCCAATTAATGTAAAGAGGTTCATTTTTACTTTAGCTCCTTTATGTGTTTGTTCTTTTAAACTTTAGCTTTTTTTCGTCTGAGATGATTGCGTATGTTCTCTACCCCTTGTTGGTAGGAGAGTAAGACCCCTCTTAGGAAAGTGTTATTAAACCTCGTATATAGGAGGAAAAAGTTTGGAAGGATCTTTTGCTAACTATGTACATATAGACGCATATCATGCATACATGCATCATACTAATAACCTGTCTTTCACCCATTATAGCTCCATTTAAACCCTTATGGAAGAGAAAGGGCAATTGACTTACTAGGAAAAGTAAGATGTGAAGTCGAAGCCAAAGAATTGATATAATCATAGAACTAATCATACCATTTAGAGATTTTGGATAAGATGATGGCTTAAATTAACTATAAAATGGAAAAAAGGATAGTTGATGAGGTAAACAATATTTTTAATGATATTCTTAAGAAAAAGGGAAACCTCAACTAGCAAGAATGATAAAGGGAAAGCACCAATAGAGGTACCTTAGCCCATAGTGATTGTTGATGATCTATTTGGGATCAAGGAGTATCATAAGAGCAAGCTCGCTAAAGAATTAGGGAGCACTAATGTTATCTTGGATAAATCCATGGAGAGTGAGAAGGAAAACACTTAATTCAATGACTTTGCTAAATAATTAGAGAAAATTTATAAAGCTTTAAGTGCCAAAGGATTCGAGAGGGGAACAGTATTGAGGAATTATTAGCTCACATACCTGAGAAGCTACTAGGTAATGTTTGCATGCTCAAGCTCCCTAAGTTTATAGAGATTTAGAATTATAAGAATCATGTCTGTTTGTATATGCTAATTATGAAGTGTCTGGGGGTTTCAACATATACTATGCTAGAGCTTTTTGAATTATCGTTGGAGGCGTTTACTAAGACATGGTATTTTAACTAGCCAAATACTGTCAAGGAAGACTAGAAGAAACAGACCAAAGCTTTTGAGAAGTACTATGCATGCAGTTCATACTTAGAGGTCACATTGTAAAATTTAGAAGTATAAGATAGGTAAGAACTTCAATGACTGTATCAAAAGGTGGAAGAAGATTATGTAAATGCAATAAGGACCCAAACATAGTTTATAGATTTGGGCATGCCCCTCTCTAAGGCACTTAAGAGGTTATAAAAGAGAATATTGAAGCCCTGAGTATTGAGCCTACCTCCTAATCCATTGCTAGAAGAAATGACACTAATGTTTATTGTGCCTTTCTTTAAGGAGTGGGGCATGGTACTGGTAATTGTTATAGGTTGAGATATGATATTCAATACCTTATTAACAAGAAGACGATTGTGCCACCAAACTTAAAGAGTTCGAGTATAAGAGGAAACCCTCTCATAAACTATCATAATGTTCCTCTTCCTAATCAAAGGACATTTATGATAGATTTTAGGGTGCATGAAAAGGTTGTTATTGCTACCTTTAAAGAAAAATCAAAGGATCTTATTGTCATGATTTACATTATCAAAACCCATGGGAAAGTTCAGATGAGGAAACAAAGGAGGCAAGAGTGAAAAGAAGGATCAAGCTATGGGAGGAAAATGATGAAGCAAATGAAAAGGGGTAAGTGAACCACGTAGCTCATAGCAAAAAATACTATCATAACATAGAAGCTCTTAAAGAACCAAAAGTTAAGAAAAAGATAGACAAACTTTATTATGAAAGAAAATGAGGATGACAACCTTATTGTAAAACAACTAAAGAAAATGCATGTTTAGATTAGTGTGTGTGAATTGTTCATCACTTCTTAAGAGCATAAGAAAGCCATGGTTGAAGCCATGTTTGGCCTGATCATTTCCAATGAAGCCACTCTAAAAGACACTATTTCTTTAGTCACCTATAAAGGAAAAATCAACTTTTAAGATGAATACTTGGCATAAAAAGGAAGGGACCATAATTTGGCTTTGTTAATTAGGGTTGAGGTGAAAAGGAAGCGCAGTTTATGTGTGATGGTTGATGATGGGTTTGAAATTAACATATGCCCTTTAAGTTACTACATATGTTTAGATTGTCTGATAAGGATTTGGAGGCTTCTAATAGTATCATCGGAGTTTATGATGATAGTAGGAGGCCAACTTCGTGTGTGTTCAAAATTCCAATGAAAATGAGCATCATAGAAGCAATGGTGGAGTTTACAATCTTAAACATTCCAGTCACTTTTTTACTGTTGTTGGAAAGGTCATGCTATCATTTGTTGGGTGGTGTACCTTTTACTATTCATTAGAAGGTTAGGATTCCTTATAAAGGTGAGATTATAACCATTTGTGTAGAGGTTGAGGAGATTATGTTAGTACTAAGTATGGCTATTTTGCACCAAAGAGGATTCCAAGTTGTTAGAGTCACTGACAAGTGGCTTGATCCGAAGGTGATAGGTATTATGAAGAAAATGAATTTTTTGCCCTGTCAAAGGTTAGGGAAGAATTCTATTAGTCTACCAGAGTTTTTGGAGTTTCTTACACAATGTGAAGGCTCAAAAGTGGAAGTAAAGGATCTTCATGGACCAACATCTGATTTCTTTATGAATGAAGGGAAAGTTGTTAGAAAGGATAAGCAAGAGGCTATTGAGGATGAAAAGTCATTAGGGTATGGTGTAGATTAACTTGAGAAAGCCTTTCTTTAGATGGATGTTAGTGAATTAAGCTATCATAATTATTAGGATTCATCGAAGAAGGAGGATAAGAAGAGGAAAAGGAAAAAGAAGGGTAAACAAGTTGTAGGAATAAAGGATAGCCAAGAGTCGAGTCAATCTATAGTCATGTATAATGCTCAGATTGTGTGGCTTGGAATGAATAGAAGAAGCTCTTAGAGGAAGAGGAAGAGCAACACTCCATAGAGCAGTGCTTATGGGCTATAAACATTGATTTCATAAAAAAGATGTCTAGGATTGATAATTAAGGAGCTCTTCTTATAAACTTAGAATAGCGATGTTTAGTGGATTAACCATCTTATTTTTATAGTTTATTTATCTTGAATCCAAGAATTTCCATTGTATTTGACACAAAAATAGACCTAATGCATCAAAATGGATATTTTGCACGTGAAAAAGTGAAGAAGAGTAAAATAAGGGAGGAAAAGTTGAAACGCATGGCCATGTGGTCTAGGCACACAACCGTGTGCCTTAATGAGACCAAGGAGGTAGTAGCTAAAGGAGATGCATGACCATATCTCATAGTTGTGCACCTTGATAGGACCAAGAGCACTAGGCGCCATCACAAGGATGCATAACTGTGCTTTGACAAATGTATAGTCGTACACCCCTTTAAAGCAAAAAATGTTATTTTTTCATGAGGGTTTTTCTTTTCCTTTTGAAGAGGGGATATTTCCTTTCATGCATGTGACTATTGAGATACTATTTAAAGAGGAAAATAAGCCAAAATTAGGGCATAAAGGGATAGCTAAAGAAAAAGTTTATCATTGAAGAAAAACTATACCAAATTTCTAGATAGAGAAGGTACATAGAATCTAACAATCAAGAAAAAGTACATGGCTATACTTATAACTGAATTATTTATTTTCTTTCTTCTATTTACTTCATTATAAACTAAATTTTCATTGGCTAGGGTTATAAAAGGATCTTACATGACTTTCCTTGGTTTTTCTTAATCTACATCTATTTGGCCTATTACAATGATTGTGCTAGCAATTGTTGAGTATTTATTATTTGATCAATTGATCGTTGATTATCTTAGTTTTATGAATCGACAATTGAGAGGTACTTTTCATGAAACAAAGCTTTCAATAATTCTCTTAATTTAATATTAAGTTGAGAAACCTTAACAAATCATTATTATCTTTAGAGTCTTGATTTATGAAGCAATTGCATGATGTTTGGCTTTTAAGTTGAGGAATCTTTAACTAACATGTTTTTCGTATGTCAATTTTTACTCGGGAGGGATTAATTGACCACCTTAGTGACTTGATAGTAGTATGTGTTGCATGAACCAACTAGATAAGGATTAAGGGACCCATATAAAGTTATCAAGTGAAGTTGAATCCTTAACTATTCTTATGTATTGATTATTTCTCATCTTTATTAGTAGTTTAATTTGCTTTATTTTCAATTAAACTTATCATTTAGTATTAATTCTATAGATAATATAAGATATAAGATACTTAGTACTTAAACTTGATCCTCATGAGAACGATATATGTATTTGCAAAGTACACTTAATTTCTTCTGGTATGTGCACTTACAACTTAGGGATTTTTATATAGCACACACCCATCATCAAGTTTTTGATATCATTATCGCAGATTGACGACTTTAATACCAAGTTATTGTTTATGCATTACTCTTGAATTTTATTTTTTGTTTTAACCTTACCTTTTATCTCTTTATTTTAGGTGCATGACTATAACTCAGAAACATGAAAATAATAAGACTTTCTTCCTACTGATCTTGAAATTGAATGCACATTAAACCAAATAAGGTAAGATCAACAACAAATTTAAAAATGGCAAAATAAGGAGATCGACCTTTGAAAGACTTTGCCATGCCTTCTCTTGAATGATTGCAGTCGGCTAACACTCGACCAAACTTTAATGTTAGTACCTTTAGGATTAAGTTGAAATTCATTCAAATGCTCACCAACACACTCCAGTTCCATGGCCTCTCCCATGAAGATCCGAATGTGCATATAACTAATTTCTTAGAAATCTGTGACACTTTTTGGCAAAACATAATGTTGCAGATATGGTAAGACTATGCCTCTTCACATTCACTCTTAGGGACAAAGCTAAAGTGTGGATCAATTCTTTGGAACCTAGGAGTATCACTGTTTGGGTTCAACTCTCTCAAGCCTTTTTGGCTAAATACTTCTCTCTATAAAAAATGGCTAGACATAGAAATGAGATAATAACTTTCAGCTAATTGGATTGGGAAACTTTAAATGAGGCTTAGGAAAGGTTTAAGGATCTTTTGAAATGGTGCCTAAATCATCAAATTCCGAAGTGGTTAATCATGTACACCTTCTACAATGGACTTTTTGGGCAAATCAAAATCACTATATACGCAACAACTGGGGATCTTTATTGGACAAAACAATCAATGCAACCTATAAGTTGATTGAGATTATATAAAACAACAACTATCAACCCCATTATAGGACTTTGCCATAAAAAGTAGTAAAAATTCACAAAATGGGTGCCTTCTAAACCTTATAAGCTCAAGTATCTACTCTATGCAAATAATTGAGTGCTTTTAATTGTAATGTTGTGTCTTCTCCTTTCGTGCAGGTTGTTGGTGAATTTTGTTGGCAAAGTAGGTATAAAAGTGTTAATTACCAAGCGAGGAACCCTTTTACCCTAATGCAAGTAAATTATGTGGGAAACTTCAATCATCAACCTAATAACCCTTACTCAAATACTTATAATCAGGGAAGACTAAATCACATAAACTTCTCTTAATCCAACAACAATACCCTAAACCCTAAAGCTTAAGGGACACCACCTAGTTTCAACCCCTAGCACCAAACTACCAACCTCATGAAAAAAAAAATTGAGCCTAGAAAATCTCTTAGAAAAATTGATAACCTCCAACAATTATAGGCTATAACAACATAAAGAAAACATGAGGAAAATCAAGGCAAAAATGGATCAAGCTAATAAAAACTACTCATCCTACATCTATAACCTTGAGATTTAAGTCAAACAAATAGCTAATATCCTTAGTTATAGATCCCAAGGTACATTACCTAGTAATTTAGAAACCAACCCAAAGGACCAAGTGAAAGCCATCACCTTAAAGAGTGGTAAGGAACTTCAACCTTTGAAAGAGAGGCAAGAAAAATAGGAAGAAGGAAAAGTGGAAGGGGGTAAAGAAGAAGAAATCATTTCAGAGGTCAATCCTAAAGAAAAGATAAAACCATATGTATTGCTCATTTTGTTCCCTTCAAGGCTCAAACAAAATTCGGTGGACAAGCAATTTGTAAAATTTTTCAATATGCTCAAAAAACTCTAAATCAATATATCATTTATGAAAGCGCAAGCCCAAACGCTTGAATACATAAAGTTCATGAAAGATATACTTTCAAAGAAACATAAATTGGAGGAATGTGATAGAGTCACCTTAATTAAGGAATGTAATGCAATCTTACTTAATAAATTGCCTCCTAAAGAAGCGATCTATAGAGTTTTACCATACTTTATGATATTGGTCATGTTTCTTTTGAAAATTTTTTTTTATGATTTAGGATCTAGCATCAATTTAATGCCTTTATCTATTTTTAAAAATTAGATATTGGCAAAATAAAGCCCACAAAGATCTTTCTTTAACTGGTAGTTCATTCAATTAGCTATCCTAAAGGAATAGTGGAGGACGTGCTCATCAAAGTAAACAAGCTCAACATCTTGGAAGATTTCGTAGTTTTTTTTATATGAAAGTGGATAGGGAAATCCTATTACTCTTAGGATAACTGTTCTTAGCAACCAATGGTGTTTTGGTTAATGTTAGGAAGGCACCTTTACCTTGTGAGTAAGAGATGAAGAAGTGGTCTTCAATATGTATAAGGCACTGAAAAACCCTATGGAAGATGAATAGTGTTCGAGGATAAATGTCATTAAAGATTGCATTAAGGATGTCTTTCAAGAAAAGGAAGGAACTTCAAAAATATAAATAGTGGCCTTGGTAAGTGTCGAGGAAGAAAAAGGAGAAAATGTTGTAGAGGTAAGTATTTTAACTCAATAACCTTGTGATGCTACTTATCCTTCTTTTATTATTGAACCGTTACATTATGAGAAGTATCTTGAGGTAACACCGCCTTTTATTCTTAAACCTCCTCAATTTGAACATAACCCTTTACCTTTACACCTTAGATATATATTATTAGAGAGTGATGAGACCCTTCTAGTCATCATTTTTAATAAGCTTAGCCAAACCAAAGAAGAGAAACTATTGAGGGTCTTAAGAAATAGGATTGGAGTCTTGGGGTGTACCATAACAGACATTAGGGGGATTAGTCATAAACTTTGTATGCACAAAATTTTAATAGAGGACAATTACAAACACCAAAGAAGGCTTAACCCTAATATGAAGGAGTTGGTTAAAAAGGAAGAAGTCAAATTGCTAGATGTGGGGATCATCTATCCCATTTTCGATAGCCCATGGGTTAGTATGGTCTAAGTAGTTCTTAAGAAAGGTAGGATGATGGTTGTAACCAATGGAAACAATGAGCTTATCCCTATTAGGATCATGATAGGTTGATACGAATGTGGTATTAGGAAATATTGCCAACTAAGGATATCTTATAAGAATCTTTAACTTTGGGCCTTATTTCCATACTTAGATGTCTTAGGCTTCCTTATAGATGAATTTGGTTTTTTACCCCATCTCTTAGCCAAATTGGGTTCGACTTTAGTGTTCTTTAAATGTTAGGCTCCATTATTTTAAGTTAAGAGCTCTATTTGAAGAGTTTAAGCTCCCATCATATTTTAATTTGGTTTCACGCATCCTTTGCTCCTCTTGGGCTACTCTAAGTATAACTCCTTGTTGCATGAATGCTCTAATTAGCTCCTTAAACTTCTTTAACCCTCCCATTTTAATTGGGCCTTAAAGTTGAAGTGAATCCTTAATTAACTTGCCATGGCTATTTGCATCACAAGTTGGAGAGTGTGTATTGCTTATAGAAAGTTAAACATTGTAACCCACAAGGATCACTTTCCTTTACCCTTTATTGATCAAATGTTGGAAAGACTTATAGGTCGTATGTACTATTGCTTCTTAGATGGGTACTAAGGCTATTACCAAGTTTAAATAAGACCAAAGGATCAAGATAAAACAACATTTATGTACCCTTATGGAATAGTTGGGTATAGGAATATGCCTTTTATCCTATGCAACGCATCGACCACTTTCAAAAGGTGTATGATAACCACATTTTCCAAAATGGTAAAATGGACAGTAGAAATATTTGTGGATGATTTCTCATATTTTTTGTGATACCTTTGATGTTTGTTTGGCTAATCTTGATAGGGTTATAAAAAATGCAAAGAGGCCAACCTAGTTCTTAATTAGGAAAAGTGTCATTTCATGGTATTTATAGGTGATTCAAGCCTCCTTTCCCTCATCAAATTAGGGGGTATTTATAGGTGATGAAAGAGTGCACAAAGCTAAAAATGGTTTTGGCTGCAAAATGTCTATATCCAATCATAAAGAAGGAGATGGATCTCTTAGAATTAGGGTTTACACATGAGATGTGCAACCAAAAATGGGCTATACATCTATTTACTAAGGATGTATAGCCTTAAGTTTAAGGGGGTACTAGTTCCAAAAAGTTCTAGGGGTTAGGGTTCAGGGGAGGGTTTGTACAACCTTAGATGTGGGTTGTATAGCCCTAATTACTAGGCTATGCAACCTTGCTTAATAGGATGTACAACCCATTTGCTCAGCTTGACCAATTAGGGTTTTGGTTTTCGATGTGGGTTTAGGTTTCTCCAAGGTTTCCTAAGGCCTTTATCACTTATTTTGGAAATTTCCCTTGTATTTCTAGCGATGCATTTAGAGATTTTCATTATTGAGCTTTATATCCATAGAACGAGAATCTGACGCTTACAGTTTTACCCTATGTTTTGTAAGGCTTAGCAAATAACATTTGAGAAATGACTATTTGAAAAACTCTCGACAAAGCATCATGAGGAATGTTAGCATTAGTAAGGATACCTAAAGATACAAATTTTTAGCAACTCCTCGAATAAATACTAAAGCTTATTCTAGTAGCTTTCTAGCTAGTAACAGGTGTTTGTAATCATCCTTAACAAATCTCTAGTAGGTACTGAGGAGATTCTAATAGGTACCAAGTGTTTGTGGTCATCTTCAATAACTCTTTTGCATGTATTTAGGAGGCTCTAGCAGCTTTTTAGTAGGTACTAAATGTTTGGGCCATCCTTAATAGCTTTCTAACAAGTACTAATGAGGTTTTGGCAGCTTTTTAGTAAGCACTAGGGTTTGAGGTTTGTATAGACCTGGCCCACTATATATACCTTTTTGAAAGTGACTTGCCTTATTTGTGCTTTTCTTCTTCTCTTTCAAAGCTTAAAACTTAGCTATAGGCTTCCCTTTGCTTTTTGAGAGTTTACCCTGGCCAAATATCATGACGATGAGTAGTTCCTTGATGAGGATGTCACAACACTGGAGGCTTTGGAGTAGTTGTGATCCTTGTAGGGTTCACGTAGGTGAGCCCACTGAAAGGCACAACCTCAAAAATGATCCCACTCATCTTTCACTAGTTGGCGATACACTGATCGTCTAAAACTATATTGTCATCTTGCAGTAGTCGCCTTGGGATCGGTAGGCATCCTTTTCCTTTTATTTTAATTTATTTATCCTTTGCTTATCTTGACACTATAAAATTTAAGTGTTGCCTTGAAATTTCCTTTTTACCTGCAAACATTAAGTTAGCTTATAAAATATTTATAGATAACTTTTATGACACTTACCCTTTATTTTTAATGAAATTTTATCTTTTGTCTATTAGTTTAGCTGATTGTGTCAATTTGCATGCACTTGGACTTTATTATGTGGCATACATAAAGAGAGATTAAAATTAATTAATGGAATAGCCTATGAGAAATTATCGTACATACCTAAATAAAATTATAAATAATTTATTTATTTATATATTTTCCTAACTAGTTCACGATGCTTTATTTGTGGACGCTAAATTAGATTTAGTTTTTTTTTTTTTTTTTTTGTATAACATTAGTTTCCTTCTTTTATAGGGGATTATTTCCTTTTAGAAGGGAGGAAAAGCTAGAAGCCCTTCTAAGAAATGGCTTCTCACACTACATTCTGAGTTATGTCCATCTAGTGGGCACTAGGATCTGGACTTTCTTACGCATACTACTAGAGAAGGCCTTGAAGGTTGATTTAACAATGACATACACATTTCTTAAGTAGTGGATGGACATGACCCATACCTTCCACCTGCCTCTAATAATAGAGTTGAGGATCATGCTTTGGGACCTTACATTTATGACCGGACTGCGCTTCTCGAGCATTCTTTTACTAGCAGACTCTAGCATGTACGAGCCAGTACTTTAGAGGGACTACCCATAGAGAATTCTTGAATGTGTTCTTCAGCTTAAGCGAAGCAAGATTGTGTGAAGGTCCAACATACGGGTTGATGTGCCCCAGGTCACTGATGATAGTTATGATGAGGTGATCAACCAACATGCACGACGTTCCCTTTTATATGCTTTTTCGAGGTTTGTATTCTTGAATACCTTTAATATAGTCGAGCTTTGCCTATTGCTAGTGCTAGAGGATCTAAGACTACTTCATCACTTCATTTGGGGTTCTACAGCGCTGGTGTATCTATACCGATACCTTGATCCGTGTTCTTGGGGTAAAGGGTACATGTGCAGTGCTTGAAGTATTCTTATTATGAGCATCTCTTAATCTTTTTTTATATTTTAGCTTTGCTCCTATATTTTAGGATTTATGCCACATTTATTGATAGGCATGGGGTGTTGAGCTAGGCTTGCTATAGGGGATTGATCTTCAGGCTAAGGCAGAGGGTGGCTATCTCTGCTTCTTACAATGGAGTGGTGTAGCCTACCTAGAGTCTTTCATTGTTAACAAGCATGCCTCATGAATATGACCACTCTCGACTAGGTATGTTCTCCTACACATATAAAGTTGTATAAGTTGTAATTATTTATTTATTATTATCTAGTCTTATACTTACAATAGTCCTTTATCTTTATTATAGCTGCACTTTGACTGAAGGGGTCCTATGAAGACGTGGCCATTAGAGGTGGCAGAGGTGGAGGCTACCTATTATGATCACCGACCGATGGTGGGGCACTCCATTTCAAAGTATTAGTTAGCTAAACGCATCTTTTGCTAGTGTGAGGGCCTAGATGTGCAACATGTCCCATAATGTCTACCCACTAGCCTATTTTAGGTGAGGGATCTAGAGGGTGCAGAATTCATCATGGTGTTGTGCTTCTTGCTTGGGAAGCAACTGATTTTTTTATAGGAACCCTATAGGTCTTGGATGATCAAGGCCTTGGTTGGGAGCTTTCTACTGTCTAATGTGACCATTCGAGCATTTCTCTAATATATGCCTGATGGGATCATCCTTCAGCATGGGGATTAGGGTACCATAACATAGGTAACTCGGAATCCTATCATTTTCGCTCATGTTTATGGCACTACTACTGCTTTAAGCCTCAAACAAGATCATGGATCAACTTCAAGGGACCTGAAAGCCTATAGTAGTAGGCGATCTATCTTTTATGCTAGACAACCTAGTAGAGTCTTGTATGACGTCATTAACTAGCTCCATGATGTTGTTGTAGATCACTCGGTCCAATTACATGTTTGAGCCAGTTGATGCCATCCATGTGAGTATCCCCTTCCTTACTTATGCGTATGTCAATTGTGATGTGCACTTTATTACTAAAAATGCTTCTTTTTTTCTCTTTTGTAGATTTTCTATGCTAAGTCAAAGCCATGGTTGATTTGATCACTGCCCTAAAGAGAGTGGTGACATAGCAGACATGCACTATGTAGGTTAGCAAGCAAAAGTACACATAACATAACCAAAGCACACATAACATAAGCAAAAGCAATGCATGCATGCATGTATGTGGTTTATTTCTCTGTGTTTTATGTCTTATTCATCCTAACCCTCATAGGATGATCTATCATCTAAATCGCGAGATCAGATATAATGATTAACATCCGGTATAGGTGGAGGCAAATATTGAGACCTTGGCCCAAGTAGTCACAAATAGGGGTATGTGGCTACTGAAGATGAGGTAGATTTCAAAGCAAAACCTTCGAGGAGCATGGAGAGCTAAACCCAGGAGGCGCCCTCTTAGTCTTTAGGATTTTTCATTTCTTTTGCCATTAGTATAGTACCATTTGACTACCATTGACATTTTGCACAGTTGTACAGCTTTATTATGTGAATTAAATGCCCTAATTTTTGCATATTTGCTTAGATGCTAGGATTCTTGTGGAATATACTAAGGTGATTTTGCTTTCATTTCTATCAAACTTTAAAGCCTTTGGCTTTTGAATATAAAACCATGATTATGGCCTTTGATCTTGCATTTTGAGTGTTTGCAGAACCATTAGCAATTACTTATTCACACATATGTATTTTGGAAAAGGTATAAATGATGTTTAAGTCCAAAGTGCAAGGGAAAGCCTACCAAAATTTTCCAAGAGTTGGGGGGGACGGGGCTATATAACCCTAGATAAGGTATGTATAGACTAGCTTGATGGTTACACATACTTGCTCAAGGGCAATATAGACCTGTTGTGCATTATACAACTATCAATTATACAACTATCAAGCACTAATTAGCCTTATCTTTCTTCTATAAATACCTATTCTGAATTTGCTTTTTACACCTGCCATTTCTAGCCTCTAAACTATGTTAATAGCATTTCTAAGATCTCTCCCATCCTAGATCTTGCTTGATCTACAAATGGCGGGTCTTTTAGCTTTTCATTACCTATCTTCTGTCTGTTTTGATGCACATTTCCTATGGGCAACACATGATTTTTGGGATTCCACTACCCACACCTTTCATTTTGGGGATGTAGAGTTTTGTCCATTATTGGAGAAGTTTGGTACTATTCTCAACTGTTGTGTCACCGTTATAGACCAAATTGTGTTGCTTCAACTGATTATCCATATATCTAGAATATGGTGGAGCTATTTGACATGCAAAATGAGGAGGTACCCCAGTACATATTGGGCGAGGAGAAAATTCTCATGGCTCTTTTTCTCACTGTCTTCTGCTATTATGGCCATATTAAAGAAACTCAGGCCCGAGGAAGGGGAGATTAATCTATAGATTTTATCACTTCTAGAAAGAGCTAAGTGAGGGAGGATGCCCATACCAATGATCTTAGGAGAGACCATTATGGATCTGTACAAAGTAGCTCTTAGCATCGACGATTCTTTCACAAGAGGAAAGAAATTCTCTTATAGTATTATTTTTTTATTTTATTATTTTTATTCATGCCTTAATTTTTGCTTAGAATGCCCTTGTAGGTTTTCAATTTGGTAGGCCTCTCATTTTTGCTTAGACTGCCTTTTGGGTTTTCAACTTATTAGCATATTATATATTTTCCCTCTTCCTTTTTTTCTTCTTTTTCTTTCTCTTTTTCTCTTTTTCTATTTTCAAATATGGCTACAAGAGAGGTTGGGACTATTAGTGACCTTATATTTTCTCTTTTTCTTTTTTTATTTTTATGTCCTTTAACTTTTGCCTAAGTTGCCCTTTTGGATTTTCGACTTAGCATACTATTTTACTTTTCTCACACCTTACTTGAAATACTTTTTCAGCCAATCTAAGTTTACTAGCTCGATGAATTCATTCTTATCCATATCTGTTAATTTCACCATGCCACCTAAGCATATATGTTTCACCATATAGGGGCATTCCTAGTTTAGTATGAACTTTCCTCGAGGATCTTAAGTATGTGGTCAAACTACCTTTAGCATCATATCACCAACCCTTAATATGGTTGGCTTAATCTTCTTATTAAATGAGCGGGCCACCCTAGCTTGATACAATAGGATGTGATATAGGGATTTCAATCTATTCTCATCAAGCAAAGCTAGTTGTTCAAATCTATTTCTCTCTCGTTAGTACTCTGGAATGTTGAATTTGACCAATATTTATAAAGACTTCACTTCTAACTCAATTGGTAGTGCCGCCTCTATCCCATATACCAAGTAGTACGATGTCATGCCAGTCGATGTTCATGCCATAGTGCGATAACCCTGTAGGGCAAATGGTAACTTTGTTGATCAGTTCTTATTTAATCCTTCCATTACCCTACAGGCTTACGGTATGCAATGTGATGACTTATGGTGGACTATTTTATGCTTTTCTAATATGACCTTGACATCTGCCTAGAAATGGAAACCATTATCTGCGACAACATGGTGCAACACATTTTAGTGGTAGATGAGGTTTTCCTCAGTTAATCATGCCATTTGTTTTGTTGCTAACTTATCAAAGGCTTTGTCCTTTACCCACTTTGAAAAGTATTCCACTGTTATTATAGTATACCTATGTCGTCTTGAAGAATCTAATCTAATTTCTCTGATTACATCAATGCCCTATGCTATAAATGGCAAAGGGAGGTTAGATTATGTAGCTCAATCGATGGTAAATGACTGAGATTACCATGTACTTGACATTCATGATAGTTTTGAACCTTCTAAATATAGTCAAGTTCCATAGCAGTCTAGTAATATCCCAATTTCAGAATTTTCTTTATAAACATTTTTCCATTCGTATAGGCCATAAACTCCCACATGCACCTCCTTCATGACCCTATTAGCATATTCCTCTACTACACATTGCAAATGAACTCTATCGAGCATTCTCTTATGTATTACCCAATCGTAGAGTATAAACTATGAAGACAACCTTTGAATCCCATCCTTATCCTTCTTTTTGGCCTCTTTAGGGTATTTGTCATTCTCTAAGTATCGTATATATCAAAATACTAGGGATAGTTCTCCAGTAACATTTACACCATTCCTTTATCCATGTGACACAATGCCTCAACCATAAGTGTGAACTCTGGCCCATTCTAAATAAAGGCCAGAGTGGCTAAGGTAACAACCAATGAACTTTCTTCCCTCGATAGATGATGGAATGTGATCCTTTTAAAATTTTGCAACAATCCCTTTACATACTTCAAATATAGGCCCAAATGTTCTTCTTTCAATTCCCATTCATTTGTTGCCTACAAAATGACTAGCAGTGAATCCATGAACACCTTTGTCATTTTAACCCTTATTTGCTTCAAGAGTTATAGTTCGAGTGTATATACTTCATACTCAACCATGTTATCGGTCACCTTGTAGTCTAGCTTCTTAGCTATTGGAAACAGTTATCCTTCTACTAAAATCAAATTTATTCCTACACCCACCCCTTTCTTATTTACAGCTTCATTAAAGTAAACTCTTCACCTTTGAGGCTCAATTACTCTTAACCCTTCATTCAAGAATTGAGAAAGTTTAAGCTCCTATTATTCGAAAGGTTGTTATGCTAAATACTTTGAGACCGCCCATCCTTTAATCACTTTCTTGGCTACATACTTAATGTTAAATTCAATCAACAAGATTAGCCATTTCACCAACTTTCCTATAAGGGAATGGGGCCTCATGTAAGTACTTGATCGTATCAAGTTTCAAAACCATTTCCATGGAATATGATTGAAAAAAAATGTGTCAATTTTTTTGTTGTCCAAATCAATGCTAGACATGTCTTATGCGCCTGATTATACTTCACTTCATAAGACAACAACTTCTTACTGAGTTAACATATTGCATGTTTATTCCCTAGTTCATCTTTCTAAGTTACCATTGCACCAATAGAGCTATCTTTTACTATTAAATACAAAGTTAGTGGTTTTTTGGGCTTTGGTGGCTTCAATATTAGCCACTTAGTAAGATACTTTTTTATTTTCTCAAAGGCTTTTTGGAATTGTTCATTCCACTTCTTTGGTTGATCCTTCCTTAATAGCTTGAAGATAGATTCACAAATAGAAGGAAGTTTGGCAATGAAGCGACTAATGTACTGTAAACAACCCTAAGAAACCTTAAACTTCCATCTTTGTCTTCAATTCATGCATTTCTTGAATAACCTTTACCTTATTCATTGCCACTTCAATGTCCCTTTCATAAACCACATGCCTTAATAACATATCGGAGGTGGCCCTAAACACACATTTCTTTATATTAAATCTTAAGTTGTACCCATCGACTCTCTTCAAAAACTTTTCCAAAGCTTCAAAGTGCTCTTCCTTTGTTTTCAACTTCACCATCATGTCATCTATGTACACCTCTACCTCTTTGTGGATTAAGTCATGCATATGACAGTTGTTATTCACTAGTATGTGACTCTCATGTTCTTTAACCCAAACAACATCATCTTATAGTAATACATCCTCCATTCTATGATAAAAGCCATTTTTACCTTATTCATGATATTCGTTAGGATCTGGTTATACTTGGAGAAGTCATAAATAGAGGAATACATAACATAAATTATGCCACTATCAATTAACATGTCTATAAGTGGTAAAGGAAAGTTATCCTTTGGAAATGCTTTGTTCAGATCCTTGTAATCAGCACATATCTTCACTCTCCCATCCTTTTTAATACCAACACTATATTGGCTAACAAATCAGGGTAATCTACTATATCTAAGAACTTGGCATTCAATTGCGTTACTACTTCTTCCTTGACCAACTGAGCCCACTCAAGTCTTTTCCTTCTTAGTTTTTATTTTACTAGTTTTATGTGTAGCTTGAATTCTATGTTTTATAATTCACCTATCAACTCATGGCATATCTTTGTATGTCCAAGCAAAAACCCTCTAATATTTATTGAGTAGTTATTCAAACTTTCTTCGCTCTTTTAGTGTGACATAAGTGGCAATGAGCAAAATTTTTAGATTCTCCTATGTACCAAGATTAAATGGAGTAGTATGTATAGAATTAATGTTAAATATACTCATGAAATGATGCATGCTATTAACATTACTATTAGGAAACATATCATACAAGTAAGTAAACTCATCATTCATTGCCTGAAACCCATAAAGGAATACATCATTATCTTCAAAGAGGCTTTAAACAAGAACATTAATAGTAATAAGAAAGTCAACATCATCTAGTTGGTTGACAGGAGTTTCATCTACCTGAGCCTTTTCTTGTTCTTTACCCTTTACCTTATCAGTCATAACCTCAAGATCAACACTTTGTATGGAATCTACCTCTTTCCCAAATTTTTATAGTGGCAACAACCTTGACAGCTCTCTCAAAACTCTATTTTATTTGATTATCTTCTAACTCAATTTTTTAAAAAATATGCCCAAAGTGTTACACCATTTGTCATAACGGACCCAGTCTCCACCATAGGGCTTTATATTTCTTCGACATACCTCCTTGATGGAGTTCACAATCATGCTTTTGATATCCTCCAATTTAATGCTTATGTGCATCGTCTTAATGAACTTATATGGCCCAGTATACTCTTATTTTGAATCTATAAAGTGTGCATTTTACTTTATCAAGTCAAATCCCTTCTTTGCATGATCTTCCCCAGTGGCCAAAATTTTAATCCAGCATATATTGCTCTTTTTGTTCATTAGTGATCATCTTTTTATCATTTCATGGCCATGTAGACTGAGGACCATACATAACCATAAGTTGACCTGATTCTTGATCATCCTCTGTCCTTACGTTCTATTTGCCTTTCTTTTTGCTTTTATATTTTTAGTCCTCTTATGATGAGTCCCAATAATTATGATATCCCAATTCACCAATATCCATATGAAAAAGACCTTCTCAAGTTTATCTATATCATTGCCCAATGACTTCTCACTTTTAGTAGTCTCTTGTTTGACTTCTTTGGTGACTTCATCTTCTTTCATAAAGAAATCTGATAATGGTCCATGTAAGTCCCTCACTTTCAACTCCAACCTTTTACCATAATAACCCAATCTTTTCCTTGTGGTCTGAGTTGGGATCTCTAAAAACTCTGATGTGCTAGTATAATTCTTCTTTAATCCCTGTCCTGGCAAAAAGTTCATGTTTTTCATAATCTCCATTACTTTAGGATCAACCAACCTGTCAGTAACTCTAACAACCCAGAAACTTTAGAGATGTGAAAAAACCATACTTAAAGCTAAAATAATTTTCCCAACCTCAGTATAAATGGTTATAATATCTCATTTGTAAGGAATCTTAACTTTCTAGTGAATAATGGAAGGGACATAAGCCAACAGGTGACACCAGGGTCTTCCTAATAAAAGTGTGAAGGTGATTGGGATATCCAAACTTGTAAATTCCACCATTGTCTCCACTATGCTCGATTTTACCAGGGTCTTAAACACACCTAAAGTTGGCCTCCTACTATCATCATAAACTCGAATGACACTATTGAAAGCTTCTAAATCTTTTTCAAACAATCCAAACTTATGCAGCAACTTCGAGGGGCAGATGTTAATTTTATACCCTTTATCAACCATCACACATGTCGTGTGTCTCCCCTTCACCTCAGCTCAAATGAACAGGGCCTAATTGTGATCCCTTCCTTCTGAGGGTAGATCCTCATCCGAGAAAGCAATTTTACCTTTATGAGTCACCAATGCAATGGCATCCTTCAAAGTAGCTTCCTTTGAGAAAATTAAACCCAACAAAGCCTCAACCATAACCTTCTTCTACTCTTTAAAGGTATTATGCTATTATGACACATTGATCAAGGCGAACATCTTCTTTAGCTATTTCAGAATAGGATTATCATCCTCTTTCTCCTTCATAACGAGTTCTACTATCTTCTTCTCAACCCTTGGTTCTCTAGGAGCTTCTCTATCAGGATAGTATTTTCCACTGTAAGTTACATGGCTCACTCATCTAGTTTCTTTTTCTTCATCACTCTCCTCCCAAAGCTGTATCATTCTCTTCCTTCACACCTCTTTTATCTCCTCATATGAGCTTCCTAGGGATTAATAGTGCAAACAACCATGGCCTCCTTTGAGACATCTTTAATAATAGCAATAACAACTTCCTCAAAAATTTTAGAATCTATCATGAATGTCCCCTAATATGGGGGATGAACTTTATGATAGTTTGGAAGGGGATTCCCACATATGATAGGCCTTCCAAATTTTGGCAAAGAAATCATCTTATTATCGATAAGATCTTAAATCTCATGTCTCAGTCTGTAATAGTCATCGGTGTTGTGACATGCTCCTTAATTAAAAGCAAAATAAACATTAACGTCATGCCTCTTAGGTAGTGGATTTGAAGGTGGTCTCAGTTCTAGAGGGTTCAACACTCCTTTCTTCTATCTTGGCATCCTTATTGTGTTGTGTTGTCCCTAGGCACCAAGAAGGGGGGTTAAATTAGTGAATAAAAAATTTAAAACAGAGATGAGGAGAAGAAGAAAGAATAGTGAGGACACAAGGATTTTATAGTGGTTCGGGCAAAACTATCCTTACGTCCACTCCCCAATCACTCAATTGGGTATTTTACTAAATCAATGGTGT
>CATIWR010097127.1:0-35344 GCA_949677035.1 Omphalea diandra | reverse complement strand
ATTTTTAAGCACATAATTATATTCAAATATATGTGCAAAAATAAACAAATAAATAAATAATAATTATTTATTTATTTAATTTTATTACAAAATTAACATCACTAAATAATAAATTGAAAATTAATTTATATATATATATATATATATATATATATATATATATATATATATATATATATATATATATATACATACGTATTAATAATTATTAAAATAAAAATTAAAGCATACTATGAAAAATCATGGACACAAGCATACCTATCTAAATATTTCCCAGCACGAGAAAATAACGAAGGAATCATTTGGTCGAGTTGGTTGGGCGCTGGGGTCGGAATTCTGCGGTCGTGGGTTCGAGACCCAAGACACGCATATTCTTCCTCCTCCTTTTTTTTTTTTTTTGTTTCGCTTCACAGTTTCTTTTTCTGATCTTGAATCAGACAGGGATCGGCAGAACGCATAATCAACACAAATCATCAATAATCACAGCAACAATTATTCTGTCTGTCCAAAGATCAACAACCCAAAACAATTACCAAAACCCGTTTCAACCATCACGGATTGTTAACGACAATTTGGGGTTTTCTTTTCTCCTCACCCCTGGCTGCATATGGCAGAGAAACAAGCTTTTGGATTTATCATCATTCGGCTCTAAATTAACTAAACATTAAATGAAAACCTACCGATCATCTATGATTGATCGATTCGATCAATTGCTAAAAAAAAACTAACCAGCCATAAATGTTGAGAGGGACATGCAGAAGGCGGGCGTGGCAATTTGTGGCTGGGACTCTGTTTGAATTATAGTGGTGGAGGAAAACCCTAGACCGATACCAACGCAGAAAAAGAAAAAAAGGAACGAGAAAGAAAGAAAAAAAAATTGGGATGTTATGAATCGAACCCGCGATCTATTAAAGTCTCCTCGTCTTACTAACCATCTGAGCTAAAGGTCGACCTTATTATAGTAGGGGCAAACAAACATATACCAAATCAATACAACAATAATTTTGCCATAAAATTTTTTCGCTAGCACGGATCGATCTTGTGATCCATTATAGACTAATAGCATCACTAACCATTCGAACTAACAGAGGAGACTGCAGCAGTGGAGGCAAATTCAGTATATCAAAGGGGCAATCGACGATGCCCTACCTCCAACCAATTTTTTTTTTTATTTTTAACAATACAAAATATCTAGAGTTCTAAATCATGTACAATTTCTTGCTCTGATACCACATGTAAAATATTTAATTATAGGATCTTATACATAATTATAGAACACCATAATAGATATTAATAACTGAATGAAAACAAATTGTATACCTGTCTCCGCGTTGAATCTCAAATTGCTTTGAGTCATAATTCCGAAAGCTGAAATAAACCACTTGAAGAATTTCTCAGAACGGTTGAAAAACAAAAGCTAGATTTTCCTCTCCTTAACCTTCTCAAAGACAGTTACAATGGGCGTAACAACTAGGGTTGTCTGTTATGAAGGCAGGAGAGGGGACCTAGCCTATTTATAATAATTTTAACAAGTCCACCTATCACAGGTCCATATTAAAATAGGCCTACATTGACCGTCTTCCATATCGGCCCACAAAAGATGTCACAAGCCCATAACTATATTGATCACATTTTAATTAGGTTTACCCCAAAACAATAAACTATATTATTCAGTCTATTTTATAAATAATTAAAACCAACCCATAATTAATATTAGCCCACATAATAAAAATTTCCAACACAATAAGCTTATAATATAAACATAGCCAAAATTAAAATTATAAAAACTCAAAATCATCAGGGCTGTATCACACACCAAGGTCTCTGATTTGTAAAATTAGCAAAAGCTGATTACAGAACAAGTTCCAAAAAGTAACATAAAAAGAAAGAAACCATACAACTGGTGACAGGCATCATGAAAAGTCTTGGTCTTTGCAGCTATAGGTTGATGTTGCACTTGTAATTCATTAAACAAATCAAGAGTTTCATCAGCCTGAATGATAGTAGCTCAACAAAATATTGCTAGATTGAGAGAAAAACTATAATAGAATTTCAAGAAAAACTATTATAGTTTCATCCCAAATGCACGTCCATTGAGAGAAAAAATACAACCACAATGACGAGAAAATTAAAACACATCACAGAAGCATACTTGACGAAGTATATCACCAGACATCTGTATATGCTCAATCAAAGTGTTGACATAGTGCTGATACTTCTCGTCTGTCGAGTACAGAACAAGAAATTGCAATCAATAAATGCTCATAAGAACTCATAACAAAGCATACTACACTAAGAAACCACCACTGACCTCTGATTTCATGCTTGAAATATAATAATAGTATCAATTACAGTTAATCGAAATCGACAAATTGTCAAAATCTGCCAAGTTGCCAACCATACAAATTTATGGTTTTGCTCTCAAGAATGACACAGTAAAACAAAAAAAAAATCTAAATCTTATATTGGCAATTTAATTTTTCAGAAAGTTAAATAAAAATAAAATAATTAGCATGCGCAAGATATCACCCCTGGACTTGCATTTGGGACCATTTTAATCTTGAAATATAATAAAGAGTATATCTGGCATAGTACGTGACCATACAGTCTCATAAGCATATTTTCAGCAAACTTCAAGCATTCGCAGCTCATTACTTCATTCAGGAAACAACTAATATGCAGAGTTAAGAAGTGTGTATTATTGCTATTACAGGTTTAGGAAGACGCCAAATTTGTGCCTGCATGATGATTAAACTGAAAAACTTATAACAATGGACAATGATCAAAGATAACAAACAAAATGGCTAAATTTATTCATCATTTTAATAAATATTGACAGCTAAATTTATTTTTTAAATTTATATTTTATTTTTATAAAAAATCATTTTCAAATCCTCAGATTTTATTTAAATTATTGTTGTTTATTTGAATTTACTCCAACGTATTTAATTTTATATATCTTGATAGTTTAAAATACAAAATAAATATTTTTAATTATAAAAT
The DNA here is from genome assembly GCA_949677035.1 of Omphalea diandra. NCBI lineage: Eukaryota > Viridiplantae > Streptophyta > Magnoliopsida > Malpighiales > Euphorbiaceae > Omphalea > Omphalea diandra. The sequence goes on along the minus strand of CATIWR010097127.1, from coordinate 32,341 downwards.
ATAAAAATAAAAAATTTTATTTTTTAAAAGTTCGTCTCTCTTTTGATTCTATAAATAAATAAATAAAAATTGGAGTACAGTAATTAATTTCCAAAAAGATTTCCAATAGGGTTCAAAACTTTCAGTATCAGCTATTTAGGTTTTATGTTTCTAATTTTTGACTTCTTATGTAATTGAAGTACAACGTCTTCTAAAAAAAAAAAAAAAAAAAAAAAGGCTTGGCATAAAAGATACACTCCAGTCATGCAAATTTCACCTACAGTAATTTATCAGGCATTGCAAGTAATATAGTCATACAAATTTCAACCAGAGTAACGTATCACACATTGTATATCATCAGCTACAAATTGTTTTATTTTTCTCTTAAAAGTATATTTTCACCCTGATATATAAAAAGCATATCATCAGCTACATACCAACTATGAGACCTAAAATATCATTATCAAAGAGAAATAAAAAAAATTGCCATCAGGCATCTGCGCAAAAATACTACAAGACCAGGTCACAAGTCAAGACGCCATGAGTTATAAACAGACCAATCTCGTTATTCAGCTATTATAAGCTCGTCTGATAGCAGCTGAACCAAAATATCAATATGTAAACTCTTAATAAAATGCCGACAGACTATAAATCATTAATGCATGTTCTGAGGTATATCATGAGACCAGGTCGTGATACAAAATGTCATGAGCAAACTGAAACGGGAGATGGTGAAATGTAAAAACGGAAATCGCAAAATGGTATTTGTCAAAATACGTAAAATGGAAACATGGAGAAATGCAAAAATATTGAAAATATAAGGGCAAATATATAAATATTAAAACAGTAAGAAAATTTATAAATACTAATATTGTATGTAACTATGTAATAATATTATTTATTTCAAACATAATTTACTATCAATAAATATTAAAAATTAAAAATTAAAAAAATAACAAATTAAGTTTTCTAGAGCAAAGAAAAATAAATATCTACAATTTCTTAATAATAACTAATCCTAAATGGTTTAGGAATTTGAGAACTTTTAAATTTTATTTTGGTATTATTTTCTTATTTAGAAATTTAATAAATTTTTTAATTTTAGTTTTAATATTATTTTCTTCTTTAGGAATTTAATGTCTTTTTACTCTTAATTAGTTAAAAAAAATTTTCTTTGCTTTTTTTTTTTTTTGTTTAGAAAACACATTTCAAATTTGGAAACGGATTTACAATTTTATTATATTATAAAAATGTGCCCAAAATATTTTTAAGAAGTTTCCGTGAAGTTTCGGAGACGAAACATTTTCGAAACAGGGAAGCCCGGTGAAGTTTCCATGCAACTTAGGTGATGAGTAATACAAATGTCAAAGCCACATTGGTCAAAGCTAAAATATCAATATCAGGATACCTAATCCAAGGCCATCAGCTATAAACGAAAGATGCACCTTCCAAAAAATGTCATAGGACCAAATCCAGATTTAAATGTCTACTCAAATACGAACACCACAGTCCCATTGTTCAAAAGGTTAAACATCAATATCTAGATAATTTCATCCAATATATATGGACATCAGATTCCATATGCATCATCTTCAAATGAGCTAATAACATTTAAGTCATCTGCAAATAACAACAGAAAATAAAAAAAATTAACAAAAGGTAGCCAAGTGGGAAAAAAAAACTAAATATATTGCATTGCATTTAAAAACTGACATTCACATGCATTTGAGAACCCTATTTTTCATGTGTGACGCCGTTGGTGCTCCACATGTGAGTATATTCACACTGCTGTCTTTTCTTTTCCTTTTTTTTTGGACAAAGTAAGTTTGACACTAAACAATCCCTAAACAATCGAATCATGGGCTATTGGTAAACATAAATTTCCCAGTATGATTTTATAGAGAAAAAAAAATGTAAACATGTCGACAGTCAATTTAATTAAAGCAAAAATCTTTCTTTTCATTCATATGCAGAGTCCAAAAGGGGAAGAAAAAAATTTTTGAGCAGGCAAAAATAGGGACTGCTTTTATTTCACTGAACTTCAGCAAGGGCTTCAGCAGAGCATTTAGGAGAGACAGAAAGCTAGGTGCAAATTTAACTCGAGGGCAGACATGGACTTTCTTTTGATGGCCGCACTGATGGCATACCTATTAGGGTGGGGAGGGGAGAACATACATGGAGATGGGCACACACCTTTTTTTCACTGACAGATTTTGTTAATTATAATCCTCGTGACAGCTAAGAGAAAATAGTTCAGTTGTGCGATAAGGGAACATTCCTCGAAAGTTTGTTTCACAAGAATGAAGCAAAACCTAAAATGGAAAACTAATAAAGTTCTTTAAAGAGAAATATGAGATTGACAGTAACATGAACATTTCAAGATAGACTCGTCTCTCTTTAGTGTTTATAAGAGAAGAGAGATCAATTTTACTTATAAACTTGAAAACAAAGTAAGTTTGACACTAAATAAGTTGATTATGGCAAGATTTTAAATTTTAGAAAGCAAAAGAAAAACAAATAATGGGAGCACAATTAAATAAAGGCCATAAGCTTCAAAACAACTCATCACCTTGTTTACCGTCCTCCTCTTCTTCTTTAAAATAGAAATCAATAACTTGCAGCTCACGACCTCTCTTATGGATCTTAGTTCGATAAATTCTGATTTTTCCAGTAATAGTATCTCGAGCTCTTAAGGTGATGAGAAAGTTAAATGGAAACATATTTGCTCTAACGACATCTATAAACACCAAGCTTGCACCATGCATTATTATTAATTGGGAGTTAGAAAGGAGCGCATATAATTAAACAAATAAGAAAATGAGTGTAAAATATATTCTGATAAATCAAATTAACTAATTGGAACAAAATACTCGAGTTAACTATAATAAATTTCTGCGAATTACTTTCAGGGAACATAAATTAAAACTAGTATGGATATAATAGGCGTTCAACAAGGAATGATAACATGTAAAACTTGTCATTCTGTTCCTTAAAAGCCAGCATAGCACCGTCCCTGCATCATTGAGCCCAAAGTCCTTCTTTATTAAGGTCAACCGGAGGAGCAATAGTATTCAATCCAGTGGGGAATGTAGTGAAATCATAACCCTAAACAAACAAGCACCAAAACATCAAAACACTGGTTCAAGAGAAATAAATCAAAACCCTAATATCTCTCTCTCTCTCTCTCTCTCTATATATATATATATAATAATCACATCGCTGGCATCAACTTCCTCCTTGTATTTGTGGTAATGTTTCCTTTGTTCTTCGCTCTCGAAATCACTGTCGCTGTCATATGCCTCGATCGGGGTATTCTTATCATAAACTTTATAAATCGTCACCCCTTCTATATTCTTCCTTATCTCTATCATTGCCTTCTTTCGTTCAGATTTTAGCTTCTTCGAATCTGGCTCATCGAGTCGCTGATCATCAACACTTTGATCTTCTTCCATCCTAACAGGCACCTGATTCCTGACATTGTAGTAACTTGCGGGATTTAAAAAAAATAAAAACAAAATAAATATTGAGCCACATTCAGCTTGATTTCATTTAAACCCAGTCCCCGGATATTTGGCCTGAGGTTTTCTCAAGCATGGTGTAGGTCCATCAACCTGAAAATTAAATATTTTTTTTGCACATTTGGCTAAGATTACATGTAGTATGTTGAGCAAGTTAATTGTATTTTTAGGAATCGCAAAACGGAACAGATTGATTACGAAGTCAATTAATTTCCAGTTGCATTTATTTTCAGTAGATTTTAAACTGAATTATTTTTTATTATAGACCGATCGGATCATTTAAATAAATTATAATATTTTTAATAATTTAAATTAAGCCATTTCGTATAAAATTTTTATATTTCGTATAATATTATAATTTAAATCAGGTCATTTTTAATATTTTTAAATAAAATTTTTAATAATTATAAACAAAACAAATAATTGGTCTAGATTGACTTACAGAATAAGTCAATTTAGGTTAAGCCACAAAGTCAAATCCATACTAATTTTTTTAAATGAGTTCACATCAAATTTATGAGTCGAGTTAAAAATTGTCATTTCTAAGTATTTTATATCATATTAATAAGAACTTAAAATATAAAATTCAACATTTAGTTATTAATTTCAAAATAAATTGTTTAATTTTATAAAAAAATAAAAAAAAAATTATAGATCTAAATTTTTTAAGTATTTTTCTTAAACAAAAACTATCATATTAATCTTTGTTTTGTTCAACTATCATATTCATCTTAAATTTAGCGTTCTATTTGCTCAAAAAGCTAATCATTTTATGAACAGATTACCCAGCCAGGTCTGGAGCATCTATTTCGTTAGGAGTTCGTGAGTTAGATCACCCTTTAGTTGAGTTTTTAAGATTAATTATTACTGCAAGACAATTAGGGTGTTATGTATCTCAGATTGTAGAACAATGTCTATTTTGTTCATACCTTAAGAGAAAGCAACTACATGGCTGATGCATAATGTGAGGTCCAACGATTTTGTGGCCTGGATCTAAAATTTCGGTTACAAGTCTTTATCCTTGTTTTGGCATGTATTGGTAATTACAGGTATGAGAACCTAAATTTCATCTCCAGGTTTGTTCGTTTTTTGTATCTTTCAAGTTGAATACATCTGCATTCTGCTATTTGGTGTAAGAGTAAATTGCTTTGGTTGTATCTTCTGTACTCTACCCAGTTTTTTCACTTAACTTGCTTTGGCCTAGGTTGGTTGTATCAGAGAAATCTATTGATTCGGGTTAGATGGCCGTCTCAAGTTAAGTTTTTCCTGGTTTTAATTTAATAAAATTTAATCTGATTATCAAAAAAAAAAAAAAGTATCTCAGACTGTATTACTTAAGCCTGGCGTTGGCTTCTTCTTCAATAATAATAATAATAGTAATATACAAGTTAATTTTCTGGTTCTTTTGGTCGAGGCTCGTTGAATTTGCACCGTCGCTTTTGAATGAAATCATGAACAAAAATAATTAGTCGATAATATGTAAGATGGACAAGTTATAATTGAATATATTTTTTAAAATATTATCATATAATAGATCTATTACAGTGATTTCAAACTGTTACAACAATCATTTTGGATTAGATTTAATGTAATGGATAAGCAACCGCATGCATTGCATTTCTTAAATGGCCACTAAAATTGATGATTATTCTAAGACGCACATTATGCAACTTTTGTTTGTTATTGATATAATATATGCGCTCCCTTTAAGTTTTCCTTCTTTCAAGTGTGGAATTTGCTTTAGCCAATTCAGATCAAATACCATATTATTATGCCATCCTGAATGTTTCAAGCATTCGTATTGATTGCTTGAACTGAAATCTAAAAAGTTTTATATTTTGATTAAAGATAACTGCGGTCTTGCATGCAATTGGAAAAAAAAATTAAAAATAAATAAAAATAAAGTCACAAATCTATGGTTCCTTTGATTCGATTCCGAAAACTGTCAGTGGGAATTACAGTTGTGGCTTTTTTTACATCAATATACTAATTATAATTTAGGAAGGGAATATTGGCGCTTCCTCTTTTGCCTTTTATCAAATAGATAGAAGCGCTGAATGTAAAATCTCTGCCTTTTGTCTTAATTGGGGGTTTTTTATAGTCTTGTTGCAAGTATTCAGGTAAAAGAAAAAGGAACTTTGTTATTTTCCTTACCCTGATTAATAGTTTTTAAATCTTGTTCTAGGAATGATGCACCAACAACTCCTTTGGTCACCATGACAATGACAAAGCTGATAGCAAGTGTTTTCAGGACCGGACCGGCTGGTCCAATTAGTAAAATTGAAAATCGATTAATGATTCAATTAGGTTCAATGTTAAATATCGATTACCCAAAAAACTGTCAAAACCATTTAAAAAAAACTGAATAAACCCAGTAAAACTGCATAAAATAGAAACTGAATCAAATTGGTTCAATTTAAAACTATTTCATTTTGTAAAAATAATTTTTTTTAAAAATAACTATTTTACTTAAAATTTAAATTTTAAAAAATGGTTTTATTAGTTTGTTATATAATATATTTTTTAATTTTGTAAATATTTTTAAGTATTATTTATATTTTTTTCAAAAAAATTAAAAAATATTTTATTAAAGCAAACTAATCAAACCGAAAATCAACTAACTGACTGGTTCGATCTCCAATCCGATTTTAAAAAACTGCTGGTAACTGAGCTATTAGAGAAGAACAACTTACCTCCCGCAATTTTTACATCTTTTCTGGTGGTGCTAAAATTGGTCAAGCAGTTGCAAAAGACCCACGAATTCCTCTGGTTTCATTCACTGGGAGTTCCAAGGTCTTTTGCTAGAAACTACTTTACTATTTATCTTGTGTAAGAGAAATTGTTTTGTGCACAGTGAATTTATTTATGCAATTCGAGTTATATACTAGTCTCTTCCTTCCTAATATTCTAAACCATTGAATTAATTTGTTCTTTTATATGAACTAATGGTATAGATATACCATCCCATATATGATACATCTGTTTGACAATTCATCTGTTAGTATAGATATATGACCATTGGGTACATAATGGCACTCAACAAATTTAACAACATATAATTTTTCAGTAGAGAGGCAGTGTTGTTGTAATAATCTATTGGATCATACATATTCCCTCAAAGATATTACTCATGTTCTTAATGTGGGCCTAATGGTTCAACAAACAGTGAATCAAAGATATGGTAAATGCTTGCTTGAATTAAGTGGGAACAATGCTATAATAGCAATGGATGATGTTCACATCCAGCTATAGCAATTTAGTCAAGATAGTTTATCATAAACTTTAAATTTATCATATATGGGATGGTAATTTGCAAATTAGTTATGGATTAAAAGAGAAGGAGTTTGATCATTCTCATTCTCTACTTGATTAGCATTGCGTTTTACATCTTATGTTTTTATTCTTTACTTTAAATAATAATTATCTTTAATATATAATTTTATGTTACTCATTTAAATCATTGTGGAAAGGATCATTTAATAAATTACGTTATAAATTTTTTAATATATCATAAAATATAAATTTTAGATATATATATATATATTTAACGTATGTATATATAGATGTATTAGCTTAGTTATTTCAGTCTTATGTTGTTCGGTTCAAGTAAGTGATTATTTAAAATGATCACTGAATTATTATATTTTAAACATTTTTTAAATAGATTTTGTCAAATAAAAATCTAATTAGCTCTTAAACTTTTTAAAAAGTGCAAATCAGCTCAAGTTAACTGTTTTGGTTAATTTAATCCTTATAATTGAATTTAAAGACTATTGAAATCTAAATGTTAAGAAAAATAACAAATAATAATTTTTTATATTTTGAAATGATAAAATTTATTAAACAATATTAATATTAGAAAGGATTATTGTTGAGAAAAATGATATTTTATTTTAATTAATTTATTGATTTAGAAGCATAAATTTATTTTTATTATTTTTTTGAATTTAACATCTTTAAATCTAAATATAAAATTAAATTAATTAAAAAATCAATTGGTTTATTTGCACTTTTTTAAAAATTTTAACGGGTCAATTAACATTTTTATTGGAAAATCAATATAGAAATTAATTTAAAATACTTATAATAATTTAATGAGCATTTTAAATAAAAATAGACTTATATGAATGTAATGATTATAAAATTATAATTGTAGTTTGATAATCATAATATACTATAATTAATTAGAAATTAAAGAGAATCATATATGGATATAGTAATAAACATCCAACAAGGAATAATAACGTGTAAACCTTGTCGTTCTGTTCCTTACTAACCAGCATAGCAACCTCCTTGCAGCATTGGGCTCAATCTCCTCCACCATTAAGATAAAAAGTATTTTATTTGGATTTAGGAGGATGTTTGGTCTCGTTGAAAGATACTAGTGGTTGAATTTCTCGCCCAATAGTTAAAAATAGTTATTTGATTAATCATATAAAACAATAATTGGTAGTGGATACAATTCATATTTATTATTTTCTTCGACTCCAATCTTTGCAGTAATAACTAAAGAAAAATGAAAATTATTTTTATTTTATTTTATTCTTAAAATTTTATTATTCATTTACTAATTATAAATTATAATATTTTAATTATTTATATAAAAATAAATTATTTAAATTATTATATATACATTTTATAAAAAATTATATGTAGGATATTTTAATTATTAAAAGTATATTAATATATATATATATATATATACTAATTAAGATTAACAAAATAATAATTATAATATTCTAAGTTTTGTAATAATACTTTATAAATATACGTGAAAAATATATTATTTATTATTTTTATTTATTTTATTCAATATATAAAAATATTAAAATTATACTTTATTAGACATTTTATGATTTAACAATAACAACGAAATAAAATTTACGAAATACTTAACATCGAATTGTTATCAGTTACCAACTATCAGTTAATAATTATCAACAGCTTCTATTAACTACCAGTTATATTCATTAACTATTCCAAATATGTCCTTATAGTTTATCATAAACTTTAAATTTAGTCACCTTATCTATTGACATAATTATTCAATCATTTATTAATTAATTGATATTAATATAATAGATAATTTTGTTATGATAAAAAGTATATAAAGCGATAAAAATTATATATTAATAAAATTATTATTTAAATATTTTAAATTATATTAATTATGAAATTTTAATGTAAAGTTCTAGTATTCTCCTAAATTTAATCAAGCTTAGTTTCATTTAGACTCAGCCCAGATATTTGGGCTAATATTTTGTCCCATATACTCTCATCAAATTGAAAATTAAATATTTTTTTAATAAATTGCTATAGTTTGTGTAAATTAGAGTTTCTTTTTTAACCTGAAAAATTCAACATGCGTAAACTGTGTTTGACATTATATATATTATATTTTTTTATATAAAGTGCTATCACATAAACTTTTTCAGTCTGTTCCTGAATAGTTATCTTTGCACTTTTTATCATTGGTATGAATGTTAATGCCTGAAAATAACAAAAAAAAAAAAAAAAGAGAGAAGAATGTAAGATTTACTTCATGTCATTATACTGTGGTTAAAGTATGAAACAGTGTACACTTGAAAGCAAGAACAAGATTCGGGAAACATGGCGCCATTGGGCTAAATAGTTAGGCCCTAATAAAAAAAGCTCAGTATCTTTTTCTTGGGTCGTAGAAGGGAAAGGCAAGCCCTTTTAGTGACATTTTAAGGCACGTAGCTGCTTGCTGGCTATAGTAGAACTTTTGTTTTACTGCATGAGCTTTATGGGTTACACATATTCTCATACTGGATCATGCAGGACAAGTCTTAGATCATACAAGCTTCCTCATGCTTGAGGACAAATCTTGAGAATCTTCAACCAGCCCCTTGAGTATAATGGGAGAAGAGTGTTGAGAACCTCCATGCGGATTTACCTTCCGCAAGACAACAGAAGGGGGTAGGTTAGAGAAAGAATATGAAGCCAACCAGGCAAAGTACACTACCTTTTCTGCTATGACTTCAAATCCATCACAAGGTAAAAAACATACGCAAAGTTCGACTCCATAAAATTTTATTTAAATTTTATTATTTAAATGAACTTCAGTTGCTAAACTATATTGCATACAGTCATAGAGTACTATTGGCAGTGAAAGATTGGAAATTTGACTTTGATTGTTGGTCTGTAAATCAACTTGAATTTGTAATTTGGGATTGTTTAGCTCGTGCACTAACATCACCTGACATTCACATTAAGTGACTCTGATGATATTAAACAATGATATAAGTTTTGAAGCGGTCAAAAAAAAAAAAATATCTATTCTCAAAAGTAAGTACTAAGTTTAGAAAGCAATCAAGTCCCATATATTCTTTCTTTTCTTTCTCAAGATTCTTCATATTCTAATGCTTGGACACTCTTACACCTTTTCCATATATAATACAACTAGTAAATTGGATTTTATTATCTTATCTAATAGTGTCAATTACTACCCTTAATAAGTTAAAAAAAAATTATGTATATAATATGTATATATAAACTACTAGCTATATGTTTCATCCATTGTTCATCCCACTTGGCAATAATTGCAATTAGTTGTTCTTAATTAACTCATGCTACATTGATCTAACTAATTAAGTACTTAACAATGATTAATACCAAATCTGAAAGACGAATATAACAAAATATTAGGTAATCTTGAACTCACAGAGGAATAGACAAAGAAGAGAGAAAGAAAAGGTGTAGAATTTGTAGAAACTAGTCAGTAATTTTTTAAGTTTATTTTTATTTTTGGGTATTATATTCACTGTCAGCCTAGCTGGTAAGTATATCTACTCCTATACTCATTATATAAATTAATACAATGATGATTTCACAAAAACAGAGGTGGCCTCTTCTGTCCAAGAAGAGTTGACTTGCTCAATTCCACTGAATCCCACTTAAAGCTAAATTATTATTTAGATTAAGTGCACTTTCTATACAAGTGTACGCATCGAATTTGAATCAGTTTCAGCCTTTCAAGACCTAAATTTTGTGTTTATAATTAATATATCATTTCATATTTAGATCTTCTAACTATATGAATCCTATTGATTTAGCTTCATAAACCATGCAATTTTATATATGAGTATTCTCATTAGTTTTAATTAAAGAAATTGGAGTTCCAAACTTATATTATTTCACCCCTGGTCATGTGGTAGGCCCAGGCACTCTAGCTTAAATACAATTGTTGCAGTCAGTTGGAAGGAAATGAAATCTTTGGATTTACATATGAATTTGGAATAGCATATGTGGAATTTAAATTCTACCTATTACAAAATAACACGCATACATCACACAGGGGCATGAAATCTTTGGATTTGCTTTCAGAATCTTACATAACAATGAAACTACATATTATTCAATGGCACCAAGTGATCTCACTAAATTTCATGATAAATTTAAAATAACATACATATTATAGTGCAATAATAATAATTTGTCTTTTTGTTGTGTAATTAAGGAAAGACTTGTGCCTTCTTTTTTATGGTTTAGGCATGTTGAAGTCCCATAGCTAAGGAAAGATTTAGAATATCTGATGGACGTGTCACCTTTGCTTCCATAATTTTTTCTTTCTTTCTTTTTTTTTTTTTTTTCTAGACCTGAATTTGCCATCATGCTTTCAAGTTATTGGGTGGTTAATAATTTGCCGGATTAATAACGGGTATCATGATATATGATGATTATAGGTGATCTTTGCTTAGTTGTCGTCTAGCAATTATATATAGGACAGACCTGGCACACAATTTTGGACTTGTAATTTTCCTCTAATAAGACACATGGAATTGTAATTTGCACTGCTTCGCTCCTTGCGTGTATTAAGAACTTCCAACGCCTTGAAGAACAATAAACATCTGCAAAAATATAAAAATATTAAATAAATAAACAGCCATCACATACAAGATAATTAGCATATAATTTTGTTTTATATATATTATTAAATTATCTTTAATCAATGCGTGGATCACTCGAAATTAAATTTGCCAACTTTTGACTTGATGAAAATAAAATTCTTTGAAAATAATAATCTTACGGCGCACCCCATATAATTTAATTACCAATAAAATTGTCAAAAATAGCAAGCTCCTGCAGTCTAATCCCAAATAATTGTGCAAATGATTACAAAATGAGGTGAGAAAGCAATGTATCTATTAGCCTCCAAGTACAAGTCACGTTTCTGTCTCTCTAAGTATGACTTTTAGTTCCTCAACACATTCATAAACCATGTAATCTGATATTGTGAGTCATTATAGAAGTGGGAATTTTATCTTATTGTCTACTGTCATTTCTTGACCCCTAGTCCAGAATAACTAGCTAGTTGCCAAATCACTCTCTTAATAGCAATAGAATGATGGAGATAACTTGAAGAAGCTGCATGCTAACTATTCTTATGGGATAAGTTTCTTCCCATTATTAATAATGTTAATCCCACTTAGTTTTAATCATTGGATCTGATCTTAATTGGCTTCTAGTAATATCAAGATTTAATAAGATGATAAAGGAATGAATCATTTAACCACTAGAACCTTATATGATGAATAATTTGACAATGAAAATACGTCTGATATATGTATGAGGTACACCATTTGGCAAACTAGAAAGTTGATCGAGCAAGTCATTAATAATTGTTGGAAGAGTATAGATGCCTGTAGGAGTTTGGTTTTGATCTTGTGATTTCTAGGAAACTAATCACAATTATTTCTGAGAAAAAGACAAGCGTTTTCTTTATTATATGTGCATTCACCATCATCTTAGCTGGTGAGAATATCCCAACTAGGGAGTCTTGCTGTTGAAAAAGATTTTATTAGTTCTGTTTTATTGAGTCTTAAGTAATATTAACATGAGGATAGTGACATATTGCTGGGATGTTAACGTTACTCTGCAATTTGCCCATGGTAGAAAATCATCTCTATCAGTTCATGGTATATCACTATTTCACAATTCAATATAAGAAGGATCAAACCTCATGAATTTTTTATTTAATGATATTGGAGTCATCTTCATATTTAGAAAACGGTGAATTTCATTTTAATCAAAACTAAATAATATTAATAAAAAGAAGAAGGAGCAGGAAAAAAAAAAACACTATAATCAAAATATTGATTAACTAGTAGATCATAGACTGGTTGAGATTGCTTGTACTACTGTGATCCAAACAGAGGCAAAGACCCACTTGAGCCATACACAAATTTGTAGGACATCTTACCGAACATGCACTGATGATGCCCAATGGTCCAGAATCTTCTGTCTGGCAAGTCACTTAGCAGAATAGTTGTGTGGGCAAGGCCAATGTCTATGCTGTTGTTATTGTCTGAGTTGTCACTGATTATGGGCTCTGCTGGTGAGATCTAATGAAATCCATTGCCAGCATTTTCTTTCACAAGCGACTCTGTCTAAATCCCATCCTATATTTCTCAATAGATAGCAGTTATTTGTTAGAATCTGAGTTTTGTGCGATCATCACTAAAAATCAATCTAGGATTATAGTGGCACTAAAATTATTTTTAAAACTGTGAAGTTATTATTCTAAAATCATCAAAATTTAACAAAAATTACAAAAAATATTAAATTATAATTTAATAATGAGGAGGGCTAGATACTTGCTTTATATTACTTTCTTTTTAACTTTTTTTAATATAACGACACATCACATAATTTAATATATACATTTTTATTGTATTCTTTAAAATGATAGGATTTGAAATATAAAATTCTCTTACAAATGAAAAATATAACAGCAATGTCAGTTACGTATTATTATAATAGAGAAAAGATAATATAAAGAAGATGATACATAAAAGGTATTTAGTACTTCTTTTTAATAATATTAAATTTGTCTGTAATTAAATCACAATTAGGGCTTTAATTAACTTTAAAAAAAATAAAAATTGAATTTGGTTGTCTTGATTCTCCACAATATATATATATATATATATATATATATATAGAATCAAGTAATCAAACTTTTTTCAAAACAATTTTCTAGTCATTCAAATCCCTTCATACAATTTATATTGCTTGAATACACTTACTTTTGTCTCGATATGCACAAAAGCATTACCTTATATTAGACACATAATCTTAACCTTCTTCTCCTAGTAAACCTTTTCTTGTCATTTAGCAACTCTTGGCCAAGTGTCACAAGTACTTTTTATCAATTGGTGCAGGACCAAATAAACTAAAATAATCAGCTCAATTTTCAAGTGGGATGCTTAATTATGTATGTTCTTGGAATGAAATCTTTGGATATACATGAACTTGGGATGATAGAGAACTTAATGGGATTTGGATTCCACATTTCCGAGACAAGAAAAGATATAAAGAGAACAATTACAGATTCCATGGTGATAGAAAGTACAAAATAATTCTTAAAACGTATTTTCTTTTGTCATTCAACTTCAAAACATCATAAGAAAGTCATTGTTATCCATCCTGTTCCTTCAATCTTCTAATCTAAACCATAAAATCACAAGAAAAAAAAAATCTAAAAAAATTGTATTGGCATCTTTATTTCATAGCCAATGCAGCCAACATCAGGAAAGTTCTGGTAGACATGAAGAGAGGCCAGAGCATGACACACTAGCGAACAACTCAAATCATATTTGTCATATACATCATTGGATAGTTATCCGGGACAAAATATATCTTCCCTTTTTAGGAGAATCAAATAAAGAAATCCCATTAATGGCACCTAGACATATAAGATAATAACTCCAAGAGAATAAGCAAAGTAGGTGTCCACCATTAAGCAATTCCATACTAGCTAAAACCCTTCTCTGGATCTATGTATATATATTAACAAAATCAGTATTTTCTATCTTCAGATTTCATAAAAGATGTGTCACCGAATTCCTACCAAATTTGTCGAATTATAACACGGAGACCGTATTAGATGGCAACCTAGGCCCATTATCAAATGCTTCTACCTATAAATGAATCAGATTTCTACTGCCTCTCCAAATAAAAATTCAAAAGCTAGTCTAAGGTTCCTGCAAGCAACTACCCAAAGCTAAGCCTAATCAGACCAATACACATAAAAAACTGAAAATTACAATTTTGTAGTTAAGTCAATTAACAAAACGAGCAAGACATTTAAAAGAAGATAATTATACAAATACAACTGAAACATAAATGTTTCAGGAAAAATGGAACTTCATCATATGCTGATAAAGAGTTTACTGTATTTAACAAGTAAAATAACTACATCAGCACCTAACTCCAAATTTCTTTTTCTCCTTTCTCTTTCGTTTCTTATTTCCACCAAATGATCTTTAATATTCTCCTGTTTTATTATTCCCTGCCAAAATCCACACATCTCCATGTAAATATCCATATATCAACCAGACAAAGTAGGGAAGCAACTTTCAGACCTAGTAAGGCCAGCAGCTCTCATTTGTCCATTAGTTGGACTAGTTGGTGTTGATCTTAACCCTCTTGGGGAATCCAAACTTCTTCTAAGAATCTGTCTCATAGCAGATATCAAATGGACAGTTGGGTCAGGAGGAGGGCCAGATGACACAAATTTCTTGCAAAAATTCATGTGCCTAGCCATGGCTTCTTCTGTGCTTATAAGCCTTTCTGTTGACCTAACAATCTCATCTTTCACAGCTTCTGCACATAACCCACATATCCACTTGCCGTGATATCTCTCCCTTACTCTTTCTATGTATGCTGGTGTGCACTCTTCTGTTAGACCACAGCAGTCACATTTGGCAAACTCAACTTCTGAGTTTGTTGCTGTTGTAGCTGGTTGGGTTTCTGGGGTTGATACCACCACAGGATCACTGATTATAGTAGCAGACATTTGCCAAATTTCCTGTACTAAAAAAACAACACAAACTCATTAATCAAGCATGATTTAGAACTCAAATGATGGGATTAAAAATGGATTTTTTGACAAAGTTGTTCTCTTGGATAGAAAGATTGTGTTTTTTGTTCTGTTACCAAAAGTGTTCTTTTTTTGTATTTCTAGGAAAAAAAAAATGAACCAACAAATAATAACACATGATGATTGCGCGTTAGGCGCAGAAAGAAAGCATTTTGGAGACCAGCTGGATGCCAAACTGTTTTTTTTCTAAAAACAACTCACCTTCTTGAAAATCTAAACACTCAAAAAAAGGAGACCAGTTCTGTTCAAGAAAATAAAACAAGAACAGAGCAAAGATCTCTGCAATCTTTAAAATTCAAGGTGCGCATGGCCCTAAATGATCAAGAAACGTAATGTGAATCTAAACATATGTACTAAAACTAAAACAATAAGAAAGAAATAAGCTCCATGGGGATTACCAGCAGAAGCAGAAGATCACAATAAAACTTGATGTCTTTCCTTCTCTCTTATATGTATATATGTATGGAAGAGTATACATATAAATGAATACAGCTCTTTTATCTCTACTTCTGCTATTTTGGCTTGTGAATGTTATCTTTCTTTCTCCCACTCTCCATCTTCAACCTTTTCTTCTTCTGCAAATAGCATCTCAAACATCAATACCATTCTCTCTTTTCTGTCTTTCTTTCTTGATATGTATATATACTTTCTTGTTTTCTATTCAAAATACTGCAATTTCAAGAACTCTTTTCTTGAAAACTTTCAAAGAAGCACAGAATCTTGTATATGAACAAAACCAAGAGATTGCTTTTTTGTTTCTGCTCCACAAAATTCTACACTCAACCATATATATCTAATAGTAGAGAGAGAAGAGAAAATTGCGTAGAGAGAGAACCCAATGATTGAAGCTTTAAAGAGTACAAACCACGTCGGCGATTCCCATCTGTCATTAATTCTGACCGTTGATTTGTGGATTGCCAGCTATGCATCTATCATGTTGTGGAGGCTATTCTTAACCAATATGTGCTGTTTGAAGGCTTCTTTTTTCTCAGCCATGGCCCAATTGGTGTATGCCACGTGTATAGTATAAACGTGTAAGCTACAGCATTGTTGATTTTTTCTCAATTATAGTTGTTTGTTAAGAGTTTATACGTATATACTGTTCTGTAGAGTTTTGTACCGTCAGAGATTAATTAACACTAATTATAGGTTAGTGGGGAATTTTAATATTCATCTACTATGTATGGTTTATCTATTATTCAATTATTGCATACTATCTACTACAAGATTTTCATTAATTGAAAGACATGACATATTTTAAGTAATTGGTCGAAAATTTAAATTATTGAAAACTTTCTACATATAAAATTAGTGTTTTGTCATTCTAAAAAGAAACACTTGCTTATATCTAATATTATATATCGAGCCATATAACATATAGTCATTTGCGTAATGTCTTGTATTACGTGTAATAATATATAATAATTTTATCATTTTTAAATGTCAAAATATTCATACTTATTTTATAATCATATGTCATTTTTTATGAGCATAATACAATACAATATATATAAGCAATGTCTTTTTTGAATAATTTTTTTAGTATCATTTTGGAATTTTTCTTTTTCTAATGAAGTTTTCCGGATAATTAGATCACTCAAAAGTGGGGGCAAAATTCATCCAAGTATCAATTAACCTTAATTGTTGGTGACTTGAAGTCAACAAGCCATGCGCTTTCCTTACTTTTTTTTTCTTTTTTTTTTTTCATATTAATGTAATTTATTTTATTAATGAAATTATATTTTTAATAGCTTAACTAATGGGATTATATTGTTAGTAGCTTAATTAGTAAAATTATAGAGTTAATATAATTATTGAGCTTATTGACCTTAAAATTATAAAATACTAATAAATATAATACACAACAATCTCACTAATTAAGTTAACTATCCCACTAATTAAACTATTAATGATGTAATTCCAAATTTACACAAAAAAATCTCACCAATTAAATTATTAACAATATAATTTCACTATTTAAGTTAAATATATTAACTCTTATTGGATATGAAATTTCTTATATTTTAGAATGATTTAATTTTCACTTGACTAGAACAGCTATAAGTTGGCTAAAATGAAATTTATTATCAATACAAAACATAAACTTAACTGAGATGGAAAATAATGAATCAATTTAATTTTAGATTATATAGTATTTTAAATTATAGATGGATTAAAATATAAATAAAATTTTTTAAGTTTCAAACAAAATATATACAATTTTAATTTTTAAATAAAAATATATTATTTAAAATTTTAAAAATAAATATTTATCATAATCGAAAATGGAATAAATTTGAATCATTTCAAATAGAATTAGTTATCAAGATTGATCTCCAGTCAGTTTTGATTTCTAGAATTTTTAATTGTTTGAGATTCAAATAATTTTGAATTTTTTTGAATCACATGAATTTAAGTTATTTTTTAATTTAAATTGAGATTGTTGTAGTATTTGGTTCAAGTCCAATTTAAATTTTAGTTTATTTATCAACAATTTTTTTGTAAAATTAATGTGCAAATAATTTTTTTATTTGATATATTACAAAATAAAAATAAAATTATATTTAGATTAAACATAGAATTTAATAAAATATTTTATTTTATAAAATATCATTGTATTATTTTTAAAATTTTTTTATAAATAAAGAAATACAAAAGGAGAAAAGAGAGAGAAGAAAGAAAGAAGAGAGTGTGAAAGAAATTTTGAAAAAAAGAAAAAGTAAAATAAAAAAGTTTTAACTATGTTATTTTTGTCATAATAAAAAAATTTATGACTTTGAAATTTATTTATAAATTCTATCAAATTTAATAAATTTTAGTTTAATTATAATCAATTAATAATTTAATAAAATAAAAATATTAAAAATTTATGATTTTAAATTTTATAGGTAAATTTTATCAATTTTGATAAAATTTGATTTAATTATATTTAATTAATGATTTAATTAAATATAATTTTTTTTAAAAATATTTATGTAAAATAAATAAAATGTAAATTTACAAATTAATTTTATAAAAATTATAAAATTTATTTATACCAAACACAGTATTTTCTGTTAAAAAAACACAGTATTTAAATCAAATAAAAAAATGATCACTAAAAACATGATAAATCAATTTATAATAAAAAAAATTTTGAAATTGTGCGTCCATCCCATCAACTTGACAGCGGCCTACACTCTTAATCTTCATGCTGCTGGAATTCATTGTTTGGGCCCGCTTTGACTTTGGGCGTGTTTGGCATCACAAATGAAAAAATTTGATTTTGGAATAAAAGTTAAAAAAATGATTATATTTATTTTATATGAGTTTTGTAAGTAAAAAAAATAATATTTAAAAATTTTATTAATAAAAATTTTTTACTCACAAAATTCATTATCAAAAATTTTATAATTATTTTAAAAAAATCTCTTCTAATTCTAAAAATTAGATTTTTCACGAATAATGTGAAACATACTAAGCAAGGTTTTTTAAACTTGCATCTGATAATAAATTGATAAATCAATTAATTTTTTAATTTAATTAATTTGATTGATATGATTTAAAGAAAAAGAATATATATATATATATATATAATTCAATAATTGACATCTTAAATAAGCTAATGTGTTGAATTTGTATTTTATAAGGTTAAGGTCGGAATGCAATTTGTTAGAGGATAATGGAAAACGAAGAAAAATATTAAACTATTGATAAAGACTGTTGAGGTAAGGGCCCTAACCTATTCCCATAACCCCTAATTCGGAACAAATCTCGATGAAATCTTTCAACCATTGATAAATGCAATAGGTTTCGCATCAAAAATAAGATTTACAAGTTTTTATGATGGCAAATGAGATGCTGGTTTCAATCAAGTTAGATTTTTACTAATATTATTTAGTTAATCTGTAGATTAGATCAGATTGATTAAAGCAGAAGAAGATACCAGTTTCCATCTTAATTCTTATCCTGTGTTGGGCAGGCAGACTAATGTAATTGAACAAGATAAAATTATTTCACAATCTGTGTCTTCAATCATGTGGAGCAAATGCAAGAATAATTCAAATTTATTTTTAAAAATAACTGAAAAAAAAATAATGTAGCTAAATATTATAATATTTCAATAATACTTGAAATCAATTATTTTTGAAAATTTCCCCAGAATTTTTTTTTGAAAATAATAATTTAAAATCAAATTTAGCAATCTATGTATATATCCACTTGATGGAGACAATCAGATGGCATTATATAAATCATGCAAACTTTAATAATTGAATTTGATGATAGAGCAGTGTAATTGAAGCAAAAGGGGTAGGAGCCAAAATATGAGCCCCACTTCCATAATTTTATGAGGCACGAGGGGTAAACCTTGATGGCGATTCCTGAGTGAACCCCTTTTATTCATGCATGTGTTCAATTCAATGGCCTAATAAAGCAGCCATATTCAGTTAAGTGTTGTTTAATACATGGCCCAACCAAAGTATATGATCATTCTGGAGAATCGCATTTTGCCGAAGAATAGATAGAGGACCACTCCATCCCATTGTACCACAGAATAGATAGAGGACCACTCCATCCCATTTTGCCTTTGCCCCTTTCTTTCCCATGAAAAAAATTTGCCCATTACATAGATAAGGCAATGATGTGTTGGTCGCTAGCGAACGCTCTGAATTCACATGTGTGTGTACTAACGTTTCTCTTTGCACAAACAAAACAAAATTTTGCATTTCACACTCTGCCACATGTGAAGCACGCGTTAAAATTTTTACTATAAAAACAAAAGCTTTGTTTTTCAA
Source organism: Omphalea diandra (assembly GCA_949677035.1). NCBI lineage: Eukaryota > Viridiplantae > Streptophyta > Magnoliopsida > Malpighiales > Euphorbiaceae > Omphalea > Omphalea diandra. Next base: position 12,164 of record CATIWR010097127.1, on the reverse strand, counting down.
TCAAATAAAAAATATTTATGAGTTATTTTGCTACACGCATCTTAACATATTATTTCTTTTGATAACATCTTTACGGCACGTTTGGCATTGTTATTGAAAATTTTGATTTTGAAACAAAAAAATACGAGAGGTTAGTTTTCATATCTAATTATAGATTTTTTTAGTATAAATTTTATAATTAAAAAAAAGTTTCAAAGATAATCTTTTTTCAAAACCAAATTTTTTATCAAAATCAAAAATTTTCAACAGCAATACCAAACATTATATTAAAAGTAATAATACAAGAAATGATCAATTTAACATATTGTTTCTCTTGATAGCAACTTTAATAATATTAATAATAATAATAATAAAGACTTGGAATAGTGTATATATTGTACACAGGACGAAATCAGAACCGGATCACTGGAATCAAATTGAATATATTAATATGTCATTTAATATTATAAATTCAAATAATAGAATATAATAATATTATAATAACAAGATAATTTAATTTAAATATTTTTTTCTTTATTTTTTGTGACATTTAAAATTTTATATTAAAAATCCATTAATAATTTATTTATTTCTTTTGTTATTTTGAGAGAGGGTCCCATTGTCTCATCCACGCTTGTAATGAATCTTTTGAAAAGTGAAATAGATCGGTCAGTCAGACGGATAAAATTAAAAATCAAATTAGTGATTGGTTCAATTTGATTCAGAATTATTTTTAATATTATTTGTTATTTTAATTATTATAAATATATTTATATTTTTTATTTTTTAAAGTTGTATCAATAATATTTTTAAAATTGTATTTATTATTCAATTAATTAAACCAAATAAATCAAATCGACTGAATCGAAAAACCGATCGATTTTATTAACGGTTGGATTTTAAAAACATTGCTTGTAATGGCAGTCAGGACATTTTGGAGGTACCAAATGCAATAATGCGACATATATGAAGAGTTATGATGGTAGGTATTGTGATCGGGTATATATAGGGAATGAATGAATGGTTGTTTAAAAAAAGCCGACTTGTGAGTGCCCATAAATGGCATAATAATTTGTATATGTGCAAGTGTCAAAGAGATGGGCATTTGGAATTATTTTAAAATTGAAAATTGACATGGCAGACCAGTCAGCACTGACGTGTCTAACACTAATCTTAATCAAGTGGCCTTAAATATAATTTATTCCCACCATTTTGGTAAGTGCCCTTTGATGTGTATCATTGATGATTATGCCCATAATTTATTCAAAATAACCAAAATAGTCTATTCTTTTAAAATTTCTTTGTTTTTTTCTTTTAGAAAAGATGAATGTGAAGCTGACCCTCCCAACAAAAAAAAAAAAAAAAAAGACGAACGTGAAAATCTTTGATTTTTCATTGATTGAAGATTGAATGTCCAATACGTTCACATATACAAATATTTTGTTTTCTTATTTTCTTTATAGTTCCTTTGTTGGCTATGGTCACGGTATGGTATGCCAGAAATTGAAAAGAAAGACGCCTTTTAAAAACCCATTATTATTATTATTAGTGTTCCTATTTGCTTCTTTTGACTTTGGTTTGGAAAATTCTTTTAATATAGGTTTCCCTGATATAATTAATGATGTTATAGAGTTTTAACTTAATTTATGGGAGAAGATAAACAGTGAGTTTAATTTGTGTTTTAAAAACTAGACTAATCAATAAATCAATCCGTTGATCAATGTTTGAGTTGATTGATTTGATATATTTGATTCAATTAATTTAATAATAAAAAATAAAAATATTAACAAAATAATCTTAAAAAATTAGAAAAAAATAAAAATATGTCTATAATAAGTAAAAAAATTATTTTAAAAATTAATTAGAGATTTGATTTTTTATTTAACCAATTTCAATAGTAGCTTATCCATTTTTATTTTCAAAATACTGTATCTATATTTGAGATCTTACCTTATATGTGATTTTAAAGCCTCTTGTAAAAAGTAATATTTTTAAAATTGAACGGATTGATCGATCATACTAATTTAATTGAGAATTAAATTAATAATAAGTTTAATTTGATTTAAATTGATTTTTAATATTATTTTAATTATTATAAATAAATTTTATATATTTTTAATATTTTATTTTAATAATATTTTTAAAATATTTTATTTATTATTAAACTAATTAAATCGAATCAATAAATTGATAGAACTGAAAACTAATGAATTGGTTGATTCACTATCGAATTCAATTTTTAAAATGGTGAAAAGTCAACTGGGCATTATATATGAGAGCTGTGCTAACTTGTGCCTGAAATTATCTTTTTCATGGGTTGACTTGATTTTGTATGAAAAATCTTTTTTAATTTTTTAGGTCTGTTGACGTGAAGAAAATATCTTATATTTATTTTCAAGTCTCTAATGTTGAATTCTTGTCCTCTTTAAATTTTGAAAAGTGACATGTCAGTGAATTTATTAATGAAAATGAACACTTTGTAATGTAGATGCATTATTTTATATGGTTCATATTATTGGCCGCCATTAACACAGTCCTTAGATATGTAAGTAAAAACATCTACTAGGTTGTTACGAGTTACAGCCATCACCATAGTCCAAATCATGGATTATTATTTTCTAGTTGAATTACTTGATTAAGCAAATGGCTTATTTAAGGACCTGTTATGTCGCCAACAAGACCAAAAAAGCAACCCCATATTTTTTATTTTGATGCTGACTTCTACAAATCTGTATAGAAAAAAATTCATAACACAGAATTTATGGTGTCAAGCAAGATGCAGAATGAACAGATAATGGTTTAAGGCAGGCAATGATAAAAGTGGTATTTTCTTCATTGTGAATTTGAGGCATATTGCAGTCTTATTGGCATGGCATCAGGTCATAGCAATGTTATGGTTGAAAGTGACTCGAAACAACTAGAAGAACTAGTTGATGAGAGTTTGCAAGGACCCATGGTGATGGTGTCAATGTGGAGATTTTAGTAACAGGGTGGGTCCTCATTTTATTAGACATTTGCTTTTTTCAGTAACAGACCGCAGCCACTTTCTCTCCTTCATGAACCGAAAATCTTAGACGGACATGCACCCATAGAATATATATATATATATAACTTTTTTTTACCTGTCAATTCAGATAATAGCATAAAAATTAAGAAAATTATTATATAATCTCAATTATAAGAAAAAATAATTATATATTATGAAATTACATATTTATCATTTTATCAATTTTATAAAGAATTAAAATAATATTACAAATTAATACTTTATTAATTTTTAAAATAACATATAAATTGAAAAAAAAAAAAAAAGAATGGATAAAAATGAAGACTGTATTATCATTTAGAAATGTAATACCGATATAGTTGGTACCCTTAAAGGTCAACTTCTTATAGGAGAAGATTTTAGCTTGGCATTTCAATATAAGCCAATGGAACAATTATTTTTAAATTATTTTAGAAGGATGAAAATTAAGGAACCTTTTTTTTTTACTTAGATGATATTTAATAAAATGAAAAATTAAATAATTTTAATACTGAAACTTAAAATTAAATGATTTTAGTATGAAAAATTTTTAAATTTTAATTATTATTGAATTTATTAAATATTAAATAATTATTTTTTAAGATAGATATAAATAGATTAAATTTATAAATGATAGAAATGATAATGATCATAATAGTAATTAGCGATTATAGTGATCGTAGTTATTGTATTGATAACGATATTAGTGATTGTGGTAATTGTATGGTGGTGTTTGTGATAGTTGTAGTGACAGTGATGAAATGTGATAATGGTAATAAGTTGCATTGGTTGTTCCTTGATGGCATGAACCAATCAAAATTTTAGATTTAAGAGTTCAAATTTTATGACGTTTCATAATCACCACCACTATTGCTTCAATTTATCACCACATAAACTATTAAAAAAATAAAAGTTTGTGTTCAATATTTATAATAAAAATAAAAGGAAAAGTCAAAAAATGGGTGCATTATTAATTAAAAAATATTAAACTTTTGAAAAAAAGTGACAGTATTAGTACTAATATTTAGTTGTTGTACTAAATGGATCTCTTTAAAAAAGATGGAGAAAAAAAAAGGTTAAATATAAACAAATTAATTTTATTATGCATCTAAAAACAAATTCAATAATATAAAAAGGAAAATAAATTTTAGTAATATATATGTGTGTGTAAGCAAAAATCATATAAAAATAAAAATTTATTTAAAACTTATCAAATAATTGTAAATTTTAAATAAAATAATAAAAGGAAAATACATTGAAAAATACTTTAAAAAGTAAAACTAGAAAATAAGACTTATTAGAATTATATAAATTTAACTACAATTGAAAAAAATGTTAAGAAATGAGAAAAAAATAAAAATAGAAAAAAATGTTAAGAAATGAGAAAAAACATAAAAATAGAAAAAACAATTTTGCAGATGGTCAAATGAGTGCTAAAAATAAAATATATTTAATATATATATATAATAAAAAATAAAACTTAAAATTGTTTTAAGCTACAAATTTAACAAAATTTTGAGCTCTAAATTTTAGAGCCTAAAAGGAAATAATGAAAATTTAAATTACATTTATACTTGATTTTTTAAAAATCTAAAGGAGACCTTTGGCCTCAAGATGGCTGTGTTTCCGATTAGTGGTGATAATGGTGAAAATAATTATGATGGTTGGGTAAATAGCTATAACAGTAAATATGACAATTGTGAATGAATAATATATTAATAAATAAATAATAATAATGAAATTTTTTATTATTTAATTTAATAAGTAAAATTTTTTATTTATTAAATTAAATATTTAAAAAAATATTACCAAATATATTTAAATATTAAAGATTTTAAAAATGCATTATGAAATAAATTTAAAAATCAATATTAAATATTTTTAATTTTAAATGCTTAATAAAACTACGAACCATCCCTTAAATTTCTATTTTCTCTCATATCCAACGTGCAAAATAAGACGAATAGTTCATAGGTAAGAAGTGTGTCAAGACTAGGGGTGAGCAAAACCGAATTGAAACCGAAAAATTGAACTAAACCGAGTAAATTCAGTTTATTCGGTTCGGTTTTAAAGTAAATTCGGTTCGGTTCAGTTTAGAAAAATAGAAAAATTCGGTTTTTAATTTTGGTTCTGTTTAAAATTGAGAAAACCGAATAAACAAACTAGACCGAATAAACCGAATTTGTGAATTTTTTTAATTTTTCTTTTAATTTGAGTTTAAAAAACTAAAAATAAATTATTTTATATAAGATAAAAAAAACCCAACAGCCCATTGAGCCCAAAACCGAAAACTGAATAGAACCAAACCGGTTTTTTTGGTTCGATTTACTTCGATTTATCTTAAATTTTGGTTTAGTTCAGTTTGAATTTAAACTAAATTTAGTCTATTCAATTTTCATAATTTTGATTCGATTTAAACCGAACCGACCAAATGTTCAGCCCTAGTCAAACCCGTATCGCGTACACTATTGCGTGCAGTATAGTCAAACACATTGCAATGACTAAATTTAATAGTGACAAATGATAATCAATGTTGCACGAAATCAGAAAGAAATGGAAAAATGGATACACAAAAATAATATTTTAAAAAATATAAAAAATAAAATATGAAAGAAACACGTAAATATAAAAAATATAGGAATATATTTGTAAATAATATATATATATATATATAGGAATTTGACATTTTTTAAATTTTATTTTAATATTATTTTTTATTTAGAAATTTAATAGATTTTTTAATTTTTGTTTTAATGTTATTTTTTTATTTTAAAAATGTAATAAGTCTTTTTATTCTTATAAATGTTTTTCTTTATTTTTTTTTGTTTAGAAAATGCATTTCTGATATGAAAATGATTTTTCAATTTTACTATATTACGAAATTTGAAACGTTTTCAAAAAATTTCTAGGAAGTTTCAAAAATAAAACATTCTTAAAGTGAAAAAATTACAATCCAATGAAGTTTTCGCGCAACAAGCTCATGAGTTGGTCGGAGGAGGAGATCTCGTGACAAATTCCTATTTTTTTTTTAGTATTATCAGTATTTATTTATGTTATTGTCAAAATAATGAGTTGTCATTATATTCGCGAGTAGCAGCAGGCACGTAGGACTTTGATGGCAGCCACTTCTAATTAATGTTTACCATTTGGAATTCCTTCATTAGAACATATCTTAATCTTTTTTTTTTAAAGAAATTAATATTATGCTTAAAGATTGATTTTGATCTTTTCAAGCTGCTCATGAACAGCCAAACAAAAACAAAAGGCATCCTTTGGCTTTCATTAGTCTTCTTAAGGACATTTATTGTCCCTTTCCAACTTATGCATCTAGGCTTCACAATCATAAAGAAATTTTGATAAAGATTGAATGAGCACATGCTTATCATGCCGTCAGCAAATTCTCAGCCTTTCGATTTACATTTTCTGTTTGGATGTAGCAGATGAGTCAATAAGCAAAGCCCAAGCCCAAAGGTACAAAAGCAGTGCATTAACAGCAGCCATGTCAATGCAGCTTAGCTCATCAAATTCATCACGTAATTACAACCATAAATCATTAGTACAAAATTTATGGAAAACAAAAAATGAGGAAAACAAAATTTATGGAGAAGGCATACATAGAACTTTATGTACAGACCACCTTATTAAAATGAGGAAAACAAAAAAAATCAGTTTCAACCTAATCAATCAATAATTTACAAGGGGACCAGGATCATGTTCCCAGAGTAATGCGACTCCAAACTACTATACTTCTAAATTGCAGTCAAGGCAAAGAAAGACTCAAAAGGTGCAGTTAGTCAATAATACTGAATTCTTTTCTACTTCAGGTGTGCAAGAAAATGTAAAAATTTATTTCCGTATCATCATGATTAATTGGTGTGTCAATGATCATTTCCTTATAATATTACCTTCTCACTGCAGTGATTTTTACCTGCAGCTTCTTCCTTCTCGAGTTCTTTAATTAGTTTTTCTATCTGTCTTCTATAGACAGGCATGAAGTGATCACTGATCATTGTTTGAGATAGCCTCAGTTTACTATACAGTGATCTTGGGGTGAGGAAAATCCCAACTTTGGCCTTGCCCAGTGGCTCCATATTGTCTGAATCACTGCTGGACGGGGTATCACAATCGGCTTCAGTCTCTGTACTCTCATATTGGAGGGTGACAATATGCATTATCTTTCCTGGAGGGAAGAATCTATGCACTTCCTTTGTTTCTGGAGCCGTGCTTTCTGATTGGCTCTCACCAACCTCTGCCATGGCTGCTTCTTCTTCTTCCCTTATTTCCTTTGCCACATCAGCATCCTCGTCATCTGTTCTATCATAAAGCTCATGCTCAAGTTGTTGCCACAATTCAACTTCATTCATTTGGTCCTCATGTTTGTCACTCCCGAGGTCCTCACCACCATCAAGATCACCATCTACATCAACATGTTTATCCGTATCATCTGCACAATAATCAATTTCTGACGTCCACTCTGCTCTTCCTGAACTTGCAGGAAGATCAATGGTCTCTATTGTGGTTGTAGTGTTCTTGGGAGATATAAGGGGCTCAGAAGTTTCTATTCTGGAGGAAGATGTTGGGGAACTTCCATCTTCTGAATTGGAACATGCAGCTGTGACTCGATGACGTGGACCCATGCATGACCATGATGACAGGTGAAGGGCAGGTCGTGTAGTCCATGCTGCTTGAGCCATGCTTTGGGCCCTCTTCATCACAACCTGCCATTAAAGACAGCGAACCTTATCATGACCACACACTCAGTTTCACACTTGATTATGGAATCAAACAACAGAATTTAACTACAAATCTAAGCAATGATATCATTGGTCCCAATGCTCAGTTGAAATAAAACTGGAGAATAGGAGAAGCAAAAAACATAGAAAGGCTCCTTCAGTTGGACACAGATTTAAAAAAAAGAAAAACGCCCTCAAGAAACTAAATGATTTTAACAAATTAGTTTGCTATGGCAGAAAAGAGGTCACCTGTGTACCGTTGGAAACTGGACGCAGAATTGCCCCTGCCCCAGCAACCTTTGCTCTAGCACTAGCAATGGATGGAAGACGGGAGCCCAAGGCTGAAGCAGAACGATAAACGGTACTAAGAATTCTTGTACGTTCAATCTGATTTCTCAAATCATTCAGCCATGCAGAAGCTGTCACCTGAAAAGAGAAAGAGAAGAAAAGGAAAAGGGGAGGAGGGGGGGGAGGATGGTTAGAACACCAAAAACAGGAGGAGAAATCATCAGCACAGCACACGATTATCACTTCAAGTGAAATAGAAGAGCAAGTTCAGCTGGCACCTATAAGACAATAAGAGCTTCTACAAATTTTTTAGGGAGATTCCGCATTCGATAAACAACCTTTGCCAGATATAACAATGCAACTCTGCTATCAGAGATATCAGAATCAATTTCAAATTAGAATAACATCTTCCAGTTGTACCAACCATAATCCAGAACTAATCATATGGCAAAACAACAAAAGAATTTGACAAGCACAAGCACAAAACTCTACATCTTTAGGATGCATGTATAACATCCACCTAGGAATCCTCAAATCTTAATTCATTTGCAAGCAAAAATTTGAACATAATATACAATTTGTTGGGAAAATAACCTCTGCACGCAAGTCATCTACTGAAGCAGCTGAGAACGTAGGCACTAAGTCAGCTCCATTTATAACAGAAGTAATGAAATCACTGCCCGATTCAGCCAATTCCCATGTCATACAAGCAGCTGCATGCAAAACAATTCAGAGAAACATCAAGCTCACACTCCATGCATGCGTTATCAAGAAGAAAAAATAGAGAAAAGATAAAAAAGGCCTCAAGTACTGAGGATTTTATGTTAAATGAATCACCTGGAGCAAACGTAACACAGCTTGTCATCAACAATTCCTTCTGCTCCCGCAATACATACGTTAAAAGAGCAGCAGTGCCTCCACCCAGAGAGTGTCCTACAACCTTCAGATTCAAGCAATGAACTTTATTACATCTTAGAACATCAGACGAGGTACAAAGAGATGTCAAAGAAACATGTTTTACGGTAACATTAATGCTCATAAATTATTTGAACAAGAAACCAACAGTACATGATCCAATTGCATTGATAAAAAGTATTTCATATAGCCAGCAGGAAAAAAACTTGGAGAGAAAAACTACTGCAACTGGAAATTATCGCCATGCAAGAACTTCTTGTTGCCAGCTCTAGAAGACACGAGATATAACGAGAAATGTATATAATGTTCAGGGGCAAGAAGTTTCAGGCATGTTGAGCAGGAAAATCTATCATAGCGGAAGATAAAGATGGCTTAGGTAATGAGGTAATAAAGTGGTAGCATGGAGTTGATTTATGTATTATTCTTTGGTCCAAATCTTTAGTGGTTGCAAAAAAAATGGCTGGAGGTTAATGCCTTGATAAATATCATAAAGGCAACAACCAACTTAAGGAGTCTCGCAAACACTTGTTGCGGCCAACTGACTCCACAAAACACAGGTGAAACATTTAAAAGAGAGCATGATATGGAATAGAAATGTTTAGAGTTAAATCAGTAATATAGAATAGAACTTTTGTTCAATGCAAGTAAGGGGTTGTTCGATCACTATATTAAGCACTTAAAATTAAAATATTTAGTACTTATTTTTTTAAGATTGTTCAATAATAGTTCTTTTAAGTTCTTAATATTTTAAGTGTGTTTAATATTATTTTTTATTAAGCACTTAATATGATAAATAAAAAATTTTTACTTAATAAATTAAGTAATAGAAAAAAGTTCACTATTCTGATATATTTAATTGATATACCTCTCACCACATTTATCATTATTCATTATCACAACCCTTCCTATTGATAAAGATATAATTAAATTTTAAATATTTAAAAATTACATGATATTATAATTTATCGTACAATGTATAATTATTTTATCTTATCTTAACTTTATTTCTTAGATTTGAAAATTTTTGAAAATTTGTTATCTATTTAATTATCATTCAACTCTTAAAATTTTCAATACTAAAATTATTCAACTCTTAGATTTTCAGTATTGAAATTATTAAGCATTTAATTTTTCATTATTTTTCAGTTTTACCAAATACCATCTAAATCACAATTTTTTTCTCATTCACTATGAGTTCAAACTCATAAGCTCGGAAGCTACTCTGTAGTCTGTCTGTGATTTATTGAAGGGGTAGAAAAACTCCATCTATTTTTGATGCCCACAAATAATTTGAGCAGAAGTGGAAAGGCATGAGAAAAATACTAGTTTCCATTTTTACCTTGAGTTTATAATTAGGATATTGCGAAAGAGCATTTTTAAGACAAGGAGTGGCAAGTTTTGCAATCCAACGAGCAGCTGCAACCATCCCGCAATGTGCATAACCTAGAACTAAGTTGCTGACTCCTCCTTCATACAAAACAGTATGATGAAATGGCACAACAGCTCCCGTGGCAGCAGTCAACGTATCCTTGATGCTATGTGTTCCACGAATAAGTAAGAGGAAATGCTTTGTATTGTGATCAACTAAAACAGTAAAAGCTGGCTTCAATATCTGCATTAATTCAGCACCAGATAAATTTAATTAAGTATAGATATTGTGTATTCATGGTCTTAAACGGTTGTCTATTGAATCATGGAAACTGGAACGGATGCAATTCAAAGATGGATTATCTGACTTGGGAAGAGGATGAGTAAGATCACATTGTAATACTTTAGCAAACAATCACATTGTGATACTTTGGCAAACAACTCGCCAATCATCAACCAGCCACATCCTTCTGATCAATAAATTTAACGCATTATTGAAGTTCAATATTACTTACTCCTGCTTTAGGTTCTTGAAGAAGAACATTTTCTACAGAATATCCTGTCTCCTCCAAAAATAAATGAAATGGTTTTTTGGAGAAATGCCAACACAAGGTCAGCAAGTTTAAGAGATATCTAAGTTCAGCTGTTATTTCTGACCCTTTCAGAAGTATGCTATCTTTACCCCCAAATACACTGCCAACATGCAAATTTCCCTGCAAATATATAGTTATGGGATCAGCTCAGTAGCAAGCAAAATAAAAAAAAAAAAATCATATAATGAACAAATGTCTCAAAAAATCTTAGGGTTATCAAAAGTCAATGCTACAGATAACAATGAAACTACCTAGTGACATGAGCAAAAGATTAAAGTCTGTAAATAAAAAGAAATGACAGTAGCTGAACTTTTAATTATCATTTTATGACAGTGATATTAAGTGTAAAAGAGAAACACTTATGTTAGGCTTATTCAGATGCTTCTGGAATCAACAATATCCTGATGAAAAATCACTAATGTGAGTTGCCAAACACCACCTGCACTGCTTACTTCAAGAGTTACTAACTTCTTTCAACATAATATTTAAAAAAAAAAGGGGCAGAATTAGAATTTCGTTTGGACAATGGCAGAAATCAAGGCCTCAGCATGAAGATTAAGTTGTTTACCCCACCCTCCCCAGGGAACATTAAGGTAAAGGCATGATCACAAGGTTCATCCTAACAACTACCTTCTAAGAAACTACTAGCATGTCTGGAATTACAATTGCTAAGAGCAACTTTTAGGCAAAAATTTAGAGGAAAAACTGTTTGAAGTTGATAATAAAATTTTGTAATATAATTTGAGTTGATTCTAAACAAAGCTCACATTTGAAGTTTTTGCGAAAAACTATTACATTATATTGACAACTTAATCAAATTACTTTCCTGAATAGCTAAAAACATCTCCAAAACCAATGTAGCTTAACCAGCAAGTTTTTGCAATAGCAAAGCGAAACATTCTCTACATAACAGTAAAGTGAATTCATTCCGAGCAACCTGTAAGATTTAGATGTATCCATTCAGATCACTTGTTTTTTCACTTAATTTCAAGCAGATGCAACTGTAATCACTGACATCAGGACAAACAACTTTGCATTTAAGATCATTATTGGTGTATAATAAGAGCACCAAATCACCCAATTCATGTATAATAATAACAGCTTTCAAAACGAAACGCCCAGCAAAGAAAAATAAATTGCTGACCTGCCTCTTTAATAGGAAATTGATCCCAAATGCCAAGTCCCCAATGGGCCACTTTCCCAGTGTCTCAGAGTAAGTAAACCTAAGAGTCTCCGACAAAGTAGAAATGGTCTCCACCCATG
>CATIWR010097122.1:0-21415 GCA_949677035.1 Omphalea diandra | reverse complement strand
TATATATATATATATATATATATATTATTGGCCCTAGTACACCAAGAAATGAGGTTGAATTGTTGACAAATTTGAACTTTTGATTTTAGAGGAAGCTCACAAAAATGAAAGATTAGAGAAAGGAGCAGAAGAAAAATGAACACGTGTTTTATATTAGTGCGGATATTAACCAACCCTATATTCACTATTTAATTCACCAATTAAGTGTTTCATTCAATCATTAGTATTTTACAAACTCATACTCAACTTAGTGTTTAGACTCACACCAAATCTTACAAGTGTTTTCCTAAGGCTCATACTTAACCTAGTGTTTTAGGCTCACACCAAAACTTACAAATGTTTTTCCAAAGTTAACACTCAAACCTATACAATAGTTTTACATATAGGCTAACTCTCAAACATAAACAAGAGTTTTTTATACAATGACTTACTCTCAAATCCAAACACAAGGTATTTAAAACTCACACTAAACTATGTAAAGAAAAAAGTTAAAATTGAGAATTAACTTAGCAAGAGTTTTAGCACATATCAATGGTTATCATCTTTTATTCAAATCCATTTTGGTGGTGTATTTATAGGCAATAAGCACCAAAAAGACGTTACAAAAAAATTATGTCTAAATCTCTAAGTCGTGTTAGACATATATTGCATTACATGTTCGTCATACAAAATTCGCAGTCGAGACTAAATTTGAAGTCGCAATTTTCTGAATTGTGTTTAACAACTAGTCCACATGGCATCAAACCATTGGTCTTTTCAAAAATTAGTCGTTTGATCTTTATAACGGATCTTAAAATTTGAGGTCACTACTTCAAATTCGCAGTCGTTATTTTCCTTTTTGGAATATGATGGTCACCGTGAAATCGTCTGTCTAATATGAAGATGTCGTTTCATCAATTTGCGGTCACTACCAAAATTCGCAGTTGTGGCTTTGAATCTCAACAACACTTTTTTTGAAATTCGCAATCCTTAATTTTGAAGGCAGATTTTCAGACTTTGAGTTTTTTTACTTCTAATTACTCTTATTCAACTTTCAATGAGATTCTATTTTAATATATGCAAAAACAACACTTAAAGTTGATATTAGAATTTTTCAATCTATATTATCAATATCAAAAGAGAGTTTTGACTTAGGTTTGAATAACTTGGTCCACCAATCTTCTCTATTTTTGATTTTGACAATCTAGATTGAATGTGCAAAAGATAAAGAATCAATTATGCATGCTCCTAAGAGAATGATTATGAATTTATTTAAATCATAAGTACAAAATTGCTCCCTCTCAATCCATACTCCCCTTTAGTTATTCTAATAAGATCATTGTTTTATCTTATTACAATGTAGTTCAATTTTATCTCTCATTTTTGTATGTTCCTTCTTTGTATGTTCAATCAATTATCTCTTCTCCTTTGTCAAAATCAAAATAGAGGAATAGAAGGGAATAAGGGAGAGAATGGGGAATATGAGAGGGAATGTACACAAACTTATTGTACAAACTCAAATTAGAATAGCCAACATAAGTAATTTTACATAATTGATCACAATATGTCACATAACAAGATAAATGAATGACACATAAATTGCATGGAAATTTTATATATAAAAAAACATAAATGCAAAATAATTCAAACATTTAAAGATATTTGAACACACAAATTAGGGCTATAAATTTAAGAATATTCATATATGACTCTAGCATAGAGTATATGATTTTTTATGATTGATTTCAACATTTGAAACGCAAAAAATCTCAAATACAAAATGAATTGATTCAACTCATCAAACAATCAATCAAATCAAATCAAAGACGTCAACACATAGATATATCACACAATAAAACTCCCCTTAAATGTATGTATAAGTATATTAAGTTAAAAAAACATAAGGGATAAGAGATATATTACAAGTCTAGTACTCATGGTTTGATACCAAATAACCATTTGAAACATTATCCCTTTTTCATTAGCAATCTTCATTCACCTTTATATTTTCATGATGAGAATTTGGTGAAGGAGTCTCCATCCTACAATATAAAACACTTTGCTTTGGTACCCAAACATGTTTGGGTCCTTAGGGGTTAGTTTTGGAAAAGTTATCCAATTTGAGGTGTGCATTTCTGATGTAGCAAAATACATTGATGTACCCATATCTCATGCAATAATGATATTAAAGCTTAGACTTGTGAGTCTTTTTCCTATGCACAACCTTAGTATGAGAACCTTAGTACGAGTAAGAAGTCTTCTCATACTTTGGTTATGAGAGTATATCCAAGTGTATGAGTGATGAGGAGTAGAAAATTTTTTTTATGTTTGTGTGTTTTAGCATGCTTCTTATTATGAATGTAAACACAATTTGCTCTTTGAGCTTTGGGAGGTCTTTCTTGTGCCTTTAGGCATAGGTACCTTAATGTTAGGAGCCCCTTTCTTCCCTATGACCTCAATACTTGAAGTTTGAGGTGTTGATGCTCTAATAAATGTAGTGAGTGAATATGTAGAAGAAGAGGCTCCATTAAAATCTAGATCATGCCTAACTAAGTGAGGTCTTTGTGATATAATAAGTGTATCTAAAGCTTCCTTAGCTTTGTGAAACTTAGAAATAAAGTTTCTAAGCTTAATGACTTCACCCTTTAAGAAGTCATTTTCATTTCTCAAGGAAGTTAGGGATGAAGATGATTTTGAGATACTCTCAATAGATTTTTAAATTATTCATTTGAAGTCTTCAATTCACTTATAAGATTGTTTAAGGATTCAAAATCATTCTCTAACTTAGAACATTTTTTATTGTAAATTTTCATTTGTGATTTATATTTATCACATCTCAAAGTAAGAGTTTTAAGAAGCTCATCATCTACATCATCAAATACATCATAATCATTATAAGAGTGTGAAAAAGTAATTATGTCTTTGAAGGAATCCTCTTAAGCCATGAAGCAAAAGTTTGCTACTTCATCTTCTTCTTCATTACTAGTAGCCTTAAAGCTTTTATTATTTTCCTTGTGATGATTAGAAGATGACTTTCTTTGGATTCTTCTTCATCTTCTCCTTTTCATCAACTTATTAATACTTTTTGATATTTTGGCAAGCTTTTTTTCTTCTTTGTCACTTTCATTTTAGTCACTTAACCTTGAATAATCTTCTTAAGCTTTGAAGGCCAAAGCTTTCTTCTCCTCTCTATCTCTTTGTCCTTTTAACTTTTTTATCTCTTCATTCTTCTTGAGAGTCATCTTATGAGTGAGAAGCTTCAATGAGGGCATCGATTGACACTTTCCCAATCTCCGGATTGGACTCTTAAACGTTGCATACTTTTGTACCAAATTTGTCCAATGGAAGAGATTTGAGGATTTTAGTATTTACTTCACAGTTGGTAAGAGTCATTCCAAACTTTTTCATGTTTATGACAATAAATATGAGTCTATTTGTCATTTTGATGATGATTTCATAGTCTTTCATCATGAAGAGCTCCCACTTGTCACACACATCTCCAACGTACTTGATTTCACAGGAGCTGTGCCCTCATGATAGTTTTCTAGTGCTTTTCATATGGTATATGCAGTTTGGCAATGTTGGACTTTTCCAATTTCTTCTCTTGTCATGGAGATTAGGAGAATAACCATTGCCCGTTTGTTCTTCCCATTTGCCATATTTTGTGTTTTACTCCATTTTTCTCTTACAATTGCCACTTTTACTACTTCAACCATCTTTGTTGGAGGCTTTCATTCCTTAAGTATATAATCCCATATGTTAATGAGATCACTATCTAGATAGATCTCCATTTTATACTTCCAAAAAACATAATCATTGTCATCAAAGTGGGGATTAAAGTGAGAGTAGAGTCCTTTTTGTGTCATTGATCTTTTCTCACACAATTAAGGCTTGAATTGAGACTTGATTCTGATACCTGTTGTTGGCCTTAGTGCACCAAGAAGGGGAGGTTAAATTGGTAGCAAATTTGAACTTTTGATTTTAGAGGAAGCTCACAAAAATGAAAGATTGGGGAAAATAGTAGAAAAAGAATGAACACGAGAGTTTTATAGTGGTTTGGGTATTAACTAACCCTACATCCACTCCTCAATTCACCAATTGGGTGTTTCACTCAATCACTAGTATTTTACAAGCTCATACTTAACTTGGTGTTTAGGCTCATACCAAACCTTATAAGTGTTTTCCTAAGACTCACACTCAATCTAGTGTTTTAGACTCACATCAAACCTTACAAGTGTTTTTCTGAGGTTAACACTCAAATATATACAAGAGTTTTACAATTAGGCTAACTCTTAAACCTAAACAACAGTTTTCTATACAAAGGCTTACTCTAAAATTCAAATACAAAGTGTTTAAATTTCACACCAAACTATGTACAAACAAATAAAGGGTTAAAATTGAGAATTAACTTAGCGAAAATTTTGGCACATATCAATAGTTATTCTCTTTCATTCAAGTTTATTTGGTGGTGTATTTATAAGCAATAACCACTAAAAAGACGTTATAAAGAAACTATACTTAAATCTTCAAGTTGTGCTAGACATATATTGCATTAAATGTTCGTCAAATAAAATTCACAGTCGCTATTTTTGAACTGTGTCTAACGGCTAGTCCACGTGGCATGAAACCATTTGTCTATTCAAAAAACTAGTAATTGGATCTTTTAATGGATCTTAAAATTCGTGGTCGCTATTTCAAATTCGCGGTCACTATTTTCCTTTTTGGAATGCAATGGTCACCTTGAAATCGTCTGTCTAACATGTATATGTTATTTTATCAATTCGCAGTCGCTACTAAAATTCGCAGTCACGACTTTTGAATTTCACAACACTTTTTTCAAAATTTGTAGTCACTTCGAAATTCGCGATCACTAATTTTGAATGCAGATTTTCAGACTTTGAGTTTTTTTTTGCTTCTAATCACTCATATTCAACTTTCAATAAGATTTATCTTAATATTTGCAAAAACAACATTTAAAATTGATATTATAATCTTTTAATCTATATTGTCAAAATTAAAAGAAAGTCTTAACTTAGCTTTGAATAACCTAGTCCAATATATATATATATATATATATATATATATTGGTGGTCTATAACTTTTTTAAAGTGAGATTTATATGATATATTATAAAATAGGTTAAATGCATATCAAATCTCTAAAATTTTCACGTTTATATTATTGAGATTATTTATTATAATTTATATATATTAAAATATTTTATGGTTTTTATCAGATAATTTTTTAACTAAAAAAATATAAAAATTATTAATTGTATCTATTGAAAAGATTCTCAATAGCATGAATATGAAAAATATAAAAATTTAAGAATGCATTAGTCTTTTACCTTTACAAATTTACTGTTTTCTTTAAAAAAATCACATTTATATTTTATTTTGAAAAATACATTTTACTTTTTCATATTACCTTAATTTAATTATATAACATGAAATATATTTTTTAATTATTTTAAATAATTATATCTAAATGAAAATGAATAAAATAATATAATTTAATGTAATATGATATTTTGTAATAAAATTATTTTAATTTTATAATAATTTATAATTTCTAAAACTCATAAAGTTGAATTATGAAAATAATAGTTAAACTATAATTTGAAATTACAATAAAATTACTTAAACATAAAATAAAAAAATATTCATTATTTGTAAAATGAATAATAATATAAAAAATAAGCTTAAAGTTTAAAAATAAATATGAAATTTAAAAAAATTATAAATGATCCGAGTCCATGAATTTTGATTGAATATTGCATATTTTGAGTTGAAAGTTAACGTGAACTAGTCAAATACCTAATTTATAGATTTTTCAATTAGAGTTTGAAAAACATGATATTACCTTAAAAAAGTATTTTCTAATTGATTAAAAAATTCAAAATTATATAATTGCTTTTGTTTATTTTATATACTTTTATTTTTTTAATCATGAAAATTAATACAAATTTTTTATATTTTAAACTATTATTTATAGATTTCTCATCAATTTCATTTTGTTTATCTCTAAAATCTTTAATATAATTAAAAAAATATTTGAGAACTATATATATATATATATATATATATATATATATATATATATATAATTAAAAAATATTTTGTTTATTACTAAAATATTTATAGATTTCTCATCAATTTCATTTTGTTTATCACTAAAATCCTTAATATAATTAAAGAAATTTTAAAACTATATATATATATATATATATATATATATATATATATTAAGTGATGTTTTAATGGTTAACATAATTTTTACTTATCTATAATTACTGCACTTTTGGTTTTTAAATTAAAAATCTAACAGTTCTGATTATTTTAACTTTTAATTAATACTTGTATTGAAAATTATAAACATTTGATTATTTTGACTTTTAATTAATAGTTATATTAAAAACTATAAACATTTATTATTTATTTATAAAAACAATAACTATTTATAGAAATGTAACTATTGAAAACTCTCTCATATATATGTTCTTCTTATTTTTAGATTAAAATATTTATTTTTTTATTCACAGTCTTTCACATAAATTTTCATAACATGCCATTTGTCAATCCATAAATATTGTAAATGATTGATGTATTAAGTTATTAAATATTTATTAAAGGAGATGCATCAAACAAAAACAATAATATATGTTTGATTATATATATTAAGTTCTTTATTTTGTATTCATATTTTCATTGTTGTTCAATTATTTGACTTTATTTTTATATTTGATTTTTTTACAATATACAACTTTATTTGAATTGTTTGGTTTCAATTTTAAAATTAACGATGTTATGCTAATTAATTAATTTTAAGGTAGCATATGACTGCTAAGCAGTTTGCACAAATTATATTTAAATATAAATAAATAAATAAATAAATATATATATATATATATATATATATAGAAAAAGGCTAATTAGTCATTCAATTATTTTTAATAATTCGCAAGGAGACCAAATATAGAATGCCTAAACAGACTTTATTTACATATGCTCATAATAATTTATTTCTTTGATCCCATTCTTGAAGAGTACCACCTTATGCTGAACATGAATTTCTAGCCCTACAGGAAATATATTTAAAATTAATTTTTATTGTAAAAAATCATACACTATATTATATTAATTTTATTTACCAAGAAAAAAATATTCTGCATTGATTGAGCTTTTGAACTACTAGTTTGATATTTAACAGATTATATAATTTGAGTTCCATATATACTAAATTATTTTATGTAAAAAACGAATAAAAAAGTACGACAGCACCATTATTTATGTTTAATTTTGCTGACAAAGTTACTTTATTGTTTTGATGGATGAACTGAGCAAAGTATGAATGAGTTATGAGAGAAAATGACTCAAGATTATTTCATTTTTTTCAAAATAAAAAGCCTAATTCTTTCTTAAAAGAGACTCAATTATATGTCTAAAATTTAAAGAGAATAAATCAATCTTCTTCCTTCTTCAATTTAAATTATTTATTTATTATCTAGAAATGAATTTTACTTTACATAATAATTAGTTTAACTATAATTTAAAATTTATTTTATTTATAAATGAATTTTTATGTTTGGTATATTATAAAATAAAAATAAATTCATTTTAATGAAATGAATTTTGTGTTTGATTTAAGTAACTAATTTAATAAATATTATTATATTGTTTTTAAATATTTATAAATATAAAAAAATTAAAAATAAAAATAAAAATAGAAAAGAAAAAATGAAAAGGATAAACGGGGAAAGAGCGTAATATATATATATATATATGAGAAAAATGTACTATTTCCAATTATAAATATTTTGTTTACTTGGCGAAGGGACTCATCAATTGCCGTAGTAACGATAGGCGAATTCGCTGCACGGTCTGCGGAGAAGGAATCTCGCCGTCGGCCCAAGTCATCAAAGAGTCAACATCAATTTCCACAATTTTGACGTGGACCCAGGGCTAGCTAACGTGCTAAAGAAGGAGATGATGTTGGCTTTCACATACAAAGCGTCTAGCGCAACGCTTCCTAAGAACTACAAGTGATTGGCCAATTCCATCGCCAGTCAAAAAGCACAAACTAAACATCTTAACCTGTCTTCAAGCTCAGACCCGATCTTACTCGCCCCCCCCAACACAAAAAAAAAAAAAAAAGAGCACTCCCACTGTGAAAAGGACATAGCTAACGTGCTAAAGAAGGAAATGATGCCGTCACTTTGTTGTCCTAATAAAGCCATCCCATTCCATTTCCCTGTTTCTTCATAGCGAAGGAGAAGAGAAACAGATACCAGTGCGAACTACGGAGTTAGCGAGTTGAGGATTATTTTGGAAATGTCGTCTCCGACGTCGTCGTGTTGCTCTTCGCGTTCGTCTCCATTTCTTCAACCCGAGTTCTCGTCTCTCCCGGTTATATCACTCAGAGAGAGAATCGTTGAGAAGATTCTGGAAAATCGTGTCACTCTCATTGTCGGCGAGACTGGCTGTGGTATTCTCCTAAGCTCTTTTTCTTTTCTGGTCTTTCGAGCTTTTAGGTTTCAACCTTTCTGTTTTGTTGCCTTCGTCGCTGTATTGTTCTTCGTGTCGTCTTGTTTACGACTAGGAGCCCGCGTTTGGCCGCGGGAAAAAATATCATACGGAATCTGAACTAGTTTTGTTTGTGCCATTATTTTGGAGACTTGTTATGTGTAAATGATCAACTGGTATCTGTTTCCAATTTTGCATGTAACGTTGTATTATCTTATTGGGCACTATAATTAGTTGCATTTCCCCTTTTCTTTATGTATTGGGAGGCTTGAAATTAATTGTTTATATCATACAATTATATGTAATGAAACCAACAAGAACATAAGGTTTTATCTAATTGTTGTTCAGACGTTTCTTTTGAATTAAGATAATTGAAGTGCTCAGGTTCACTTTGATCTACACGATCATTACCGGAAAAATATTAATATGAAAAATCATATTCAGGTTCGTTATTTCTTATATTATTCTCTTTCATTTTGCTTTGCTTTTCTAAATGAGTACAACTTGAGATTAGTTTGGGATTTAGTTGTAAGTTTGTATCTCATTATATTGCTTTACTTAGGTCAAATATCCTTATGAAAATTAAAACTTACATTGTGGTAATTCAACCTCTATTTGATGATTAAAGCATTGCTAAGTGTAGAATTTTTTTTTTTTTTTAAAATTTACCTCAGTCTATGATTTTGTTCATCTTAGGCTGTGTGGATGAACTTTTCCCTCTCCCCCTCCCCCTCTCTTTTCTTTTTTCCCTATAATATTTGGGCCTTTATTTATCTGCCTCATTTCCATATATATTTTCAAGGAAAGAGCTCTCAAATCCCACAGTTTCTTTTGGAAGAAAACATGGAACCTATTTTATGCACACAACCCAGGAGATTTGCTGTTGTTGCTGTAGCTAAAATGGTAGCTAAAGCTCGTAACTGTGAACTGGGTGAAGAAGTTGGATATCATATAAGTCACTCAAAGCTCTTATCCTCAAGGTACTTTTTATCCAATAAGTTGATTGTAAATGTTTGTTCATCTCATCAACTATTTGGAGGTTTGCATCATTTGTTCTCAATCATGATACTCTTATCTATTACAGCTCTTCTTTTGTCTCTTTTCTTGGACCATCTTTGATGTCTGCATGTTGTGGTTGATTTGTCAATCAAGTTGAAGATAACTTGGTTGAATGCAGGGGTCATTTGATACTGGAGCTTTTAAAGAACTGATTTTACACTTTCTTTACAGTTCAAGGTTATTCAATATCCAATCTCTCATCCGCTCACCCATTCCAGTAGCTTGAATACTGAAGATCCAGAGAGTTCTGCCACGTGTTACATTCAGTTCCTTTAGTTGCTTGCTGGCATACATCCCTTTTTTTTTTTAAAAAAAAAAAAAAGAGAGATAGGAATAAATTTCTACATTCTTTACTCAAATTTGTCATTATTTCATTTTGCAGATCAAAGATTGTCTTTAAAACAGCGGGCGTATTATTAGAAGAAATAAGAGATAAAGGGTTGAATGCACTCAAATACAAAGTTATCATTCTTGATGAAGTGCACGAAAGATCTGTTGAATCTGATCTTTTGCTTGTCTGTGTAAAGCAGTTCCTGTTAAAGAACAATGACCTAAGGTGGATAACTGGATATACTACTTTTATTTATGTGCAGTTTAACCATATTGTTGAATTGTGTTAAGCCAATTAATTTGTCAATATGTCTGACATTTGCATTCAGAAACTGAGGTGAACAATGACCTCACTTGTTGGTCAAGGATAGTGAATGAAGGCATCATCTCTATCATTTCTATGCCAGATTCTGTCTGATTTTATTACCACGGGTGTGATGAGTTTTTTTATTTCTTCAGGGTGGTATTGATGTCTGCAACTGCTGATTTTGGAAGATATCGAGATTACTTCAAAGATCTTGGTAGGGGTGAAAGAGTTGAAGTGCTTGCAATCCCTAGCTCCAACCAGCAAGCCCTGTTTGAGAGAAGAGTTTCATACCTTGAGCAGGCAATCAAATTTTTTTTTTTTATAATTTGTTTAGAGGCTTTGCTGCAACTATTTAAATATTTTAATGCTTGAAGTTGATGTAATGTGTCAAACTTCTATAGCTTTCTAGCCAATTGTGTCCCTTTCAACATTATATTGAAGTGTAAATATAAATTCTGCTTCTGTCCTTATTGTCTTTATGATTCTTCTGCTTTTGATGATATAAACTACTGACAATTCACTTTTCTTTACAATTTACATATTTATCATGGACTGAAATAGCATTTGATTTGTAAAAAATGAAATGAAGTATGTGGCATTCTTTAACAAACGTGTAGGAAAAATTTATGTTACTGGATTACTGTATATGCACAGTATGGATAGAGCCCTTATCATGTCACACTTTGGAGTATGTGGCCTCCATGGGATATACAATGGTGCATTGGATAGTGTGTGAACATATGGTAACAAAGTCATTTCTTGAATGTAATTTTTTTTCTCTTCTCTGAACAGATAACTGAGTTTCTTGGAATAAGTTCAGAGTTACTGGCTTCTAGATATTGTTTAGGACCAAGCCCTTCTATGGAGGCTGCTAATATCAAACCAGAAGTGCACAAACTTATTCATGACTTAGTTGTGCACGTTCATGAAAATGAACCAGATATTGAAAAGGGCATTTTGGTTTTCCTTCCTACATACCGTGACCTGGAGCAGCAGTGGTCCCTTCTGAAGCCACTTAGTTCATGCTTTAAAGTTCACATTTTACATCGCAGCATCGACACTGAACAAGCTCTCATGGCTATGAAAATCTGGAAATCGCATCGTAAGGTAGGCCTTTAAGTGATTTCATATTGTGGAGAGTTCCACTTTTGTTAGTTGCATTAAGGTTGGTGGAAGAGCTTTGGGAAGTGAATTTTCTGTAGGTTTTCAAATATCACAAAATGGTGTTGGAATTTTATTGTAGACCTGATTGTTTTAGGGTACTAACATTGGTGAATCCATGAAAATCTGCCTTTTTGTGGTGAGCTAAATAAAGGTTGTTTTAATTTCTGATGTTTTTTCATAATGTTTGTCCAAACACAGTATACTGGCAGTTTAAATAGTTTTGATTTATAGAATGTAGGATAACATTTGTCTTATATATATATATATATATATATATATATATATATATTATTTCTTTGCATTCATGAATGCTTATACACAAAGTTTTTTAGTTAAGTGATCTATTTATGGATCATATCCTTGTTTTAGCAGTTCACTTGAAAGTACTCTTGCATAGGTGATATTGGCCACAAATATTGCAGAATCTTCCGTGACAATACCTAAAGTAGCTTATGTTATTGATTCGTGCCGCTCTTTACAAGTTTTTTGGGACGTTACAAAGAAAATGGATTCTGCAGAGCTCGTGTGGGTGTCTAAATCTCAGGTATTAAGGCAATCATAGGTCGTTTTTGAATTTATTAGATAATTCTGTTGCTAATTTCCAGTCATGCTTTAGGCTGACCAGCGTAAAGGGAGAACTGGTAGAACTTGCGACGGTCAGATTTATCGGTTGGTCACAGGGTCATTTTTCAGCAAGCTGCAGGAACACGAGTCTCCAGCTATACTCAGGTTGTCATTACGGCAACAAGCCCTTCTGATTTGCTGTGCACAGTCTAAAGCCATTAATGATCCCAGGGGTATGATTTTATAACTTAAAGTTTGTTGTAGATCATACGGCTCAGTATTGATGCTTAATGGAATGATTAGAATGTATACACAGACTGAATTTGGACATGGCTTGGAAATTATTGCATTTTCTTCATAATTCAGGAAAAATCATTAGGTGAGGAATTTTTACATGCTTGGATGAGCGAAAATCTCAATTCAACTCAAGTTGTTTGGTATTTCACGTCTCTTGTTGGGGTGACTGCATCACTCTTCTTATACCATCTATATAAGCTGCTTGAACTTGAATTCACATGCATTACATGTAAATCCATTTGTAAGGTTTGAAGGAATGGCAAAATGCAAGTTAGAGAAATCATGTTACAAGTTATTTCTAACCTTGCTACTTGACCTGATCTGCTAGAACCACAGTTTGAGATTAGTATGCTCCATGAGCGTGCAGTTGTTTTGTGTAACTTCTGCACCGGCATCTTTCAACCCGATGGATTTAATTATAGCTTCCCTTTTGTACTATTTGTTGACCTCTGTAATGATAATCTTACTTAGGTTCTCTCTCTGTTTCTAGCTTTTTTGTTTTGGGAGAGGTCTGCAGGAAAGGTCGGGGGGAGAGGTGTCTTGGCTTCAAATGTGTAGTTCTATATCGTCTTTGTACTTCAAACAGTTTGTTAGTAAGTGGTTGGTTATCAGGAGCTAGTGTGAATTGGTATTAATGATTAGGTGATTGTAAATGAACCGAACTCTAATATTTTAGGATGTAAATGCTGAAATTGAGTAGGATCTAAATTTGTGAAACTTTGGTTCAGTCTTGTTACAGAAAACGCTGGATCCTCCTGATCCTCAAGTTATTGAAGATGCATTAAACTTGCTTGTTCACATCAATGCATTGACTAGAACATCTCCGAGGGGTCGGTTTGAGCCTACATTTTATGGACGATTGCTTGCTAGTTTCTCATTGTCCTTTGATGCTTCCGTTCTTCTACTCAAGTTTGGAGATATTGGACTGTTGCGGGAAGGCATTCTGATGAGTATATTAATGGATACACAGCCTCTGCCAATCGTTCGCCCTTTTGGAGAAGAACATTTGGTATTAACATGATATGTGAAGTTGTTGTACGTACTTACTGGTTTGGTACTGCTGTCTCTCTCATAAATTAATGTATTACTTCAGTTTACAGAGTACACTTTTCGTCACTTTGGTGGTGATTGTGACAACATTGTAAAAATTGGTCGAAAGGAGATGATATTAATTGGAAACTTGTCTGCTTATCAGTTCTGGCAACGTGTATTTAAGGTAAACAGGTCTAATAACTTGCATGTTTGGATGAGGGATTGTTTGAATAGATATTTGTTGTATCGTTTGATCATTATGCTGTTCCATGCAGGATAAGCACCGGCTTGAACACCTGAAATGTCTTTCAAAGTTTGATGAATTGAAAGCTGTGACATTGCTGCTATCAAAGATTGAAGAGGAGTGGTGCTCATTCCATAATCTTGTGCAGTCATCACTACGTCAAATATCTGAGATATGTATGAGTTTAAACATTATAATATTTGTATCTTTTCTTATATGTGGTCTTACCCTCATGTCTGAAAACCCATGTAAATCTTGAATTTGATTAACACTCCTGTTTGCTCTTTGTTTTTTTACCTTAAAAAAATTCAGGCTGCTGTCACATTTTATTCTCTTTTCTTTCAGATGAAGATATACTAAATTCACTGCACATTTTTCGACCCAGATTTTTGGGTAAATGTGATGGTCTACCAACGTACCATGATCCTTATGAATTTGGGCATGTGTGTCTTCTAAAATATCAGCAAAATGGAGATACAGTTGCCATTGCTGCAGATGATGAGCACAATGAGCTATCTTGTGAAACTAAAAAATGTTGTGCTGTACCATTTGTTGCTCCTGGTCACTTTCAGACTGTTAATGTGGCTGAAAAGTTGTCAACTGTTGTCAAAGAGGTAAATCATGTTTTTAATATTGTGTTTGGATTTAGATTTTTGTTGCCATGCTACTTTGTATTTCACTTGTTATCTTTATCAGATAAGAGCTCAATTGACAGATGTTGCATCTGGCAATCTTGCTAGCTATACTAACGATGATCTGGCTCATGTCAATGGGGAGGCTCCTGTATGTGTCTATTTTATCAATGGATCTTGCAACAGGGGCAGCCAATGCTCATTTTCTCATTCGATTCATGCAAAAAAATCTGTGTGCAAATACTTTTTCTCTTTACAGGTATATTGTTTCTGAAGCTTTAGTAATGTTCTGTATTTCTCTAAAATTATTTATACAGCTTCAATTTATGGTAGTTAGCACAACAGTATATCACACTTTGTTTTGTTGAGACAGTTTTTAACTTGGACCATTCAAATGTTTCCTGGTGAGATTTGTATTATTGTTATTGCATAACATTAATCAGTAAAGCTGGATCATCAGTGATGTCTCTTGTTTGTACTGTATACTGTTAACTGGAACAAGAAAGAGTGAGAAAAGAAATTGGAGAAATTTGGTTTGAGATAAATAATTTTTATAGAATAAAATAGAATAAATAAAGATAATGGGTTCATGCGGCCAATGTGAACTAGTTTGGGAATGACTCTCAGTTAAGTGTAGTTGGTAATGAAATTACTATATCATGTAGAGAGTTTTGTATTCCACATAATCATTCTGCAATTGTAATTGCCAATTAGGGTGATGCTTGTTGCATTGTAGTCTGTAAGAATTGGCAACATAAATTACGTCATTTCTTGCTAATGTACGAGTGAAAGTTTTATAATTATACCTCTGTGAACTCATTTTTTTGGTTGAAATTCTGTCTAAATCATCTCTTATATGTAATAGGAATACAGGGTGAAACAATACTTTTCTCCTTGTTTCACTGGAGAATAAGCAGTGCATTTGCCAAGTGCATATTGCATACAGTATCCTGAGTAGAAGCATTTGGGAAGTTCAATGCAAGTCTCTATTTGTTGTTTAGTTCTGATGCCAGTTTTTGAAGTTTGCATAATTTCTTACGGTTGTGAGAGTGGATATGCAGGGTTGTCGAAATGGGGAGTCTTGTTTTTTTTCCCATGATTTGGATTCATCAATATCATCGCCTAGCACAACTCCATGCCTGTCAGAAGATGATAATGCCAATGCTGCTACCCTTCTAGAGCTGTTTCCAACATCTTCAGATGGGTGCATTCTTTTATTAGATGACACTGACTTACATTTTACCTTGAATTTTGCTCGTCTCTATGATCCTTCCAAAATAATTTCCACGACATGTATGTCTGACACGTCCATAACTGATTCTTCACTGGTGGGCGTCCGAATTCTGTGGGGTCTTCATCGCCCATATCAGAACTTCATTTCCAGTGCAGGGAGGAATCCCATTCCATGGAGTGAAATTAAGTGCATACTATGGTTCCCTGATTTGGATAGCCATGGGGAAAATTTGGAGACAGAAAAGATTCTTATGCTGAATTTCTTCGAGTATTTAGCCATCAGAATTATAGCTGACTCATTGTATGAACTGCAAGTTATCATCACCATGAACAATATTAGATTTTCACAGTTACAGGTAATTTAATTTGTTTTCAACATAAAATTCTCTTTTTTTCCTGATGATTTACTGAAGATTTCTTTAATATTTAGCAAATGGTAGTATGCATCACATCTGTGCAAGGTTCTGTGTATTGGTACCTGTTTTTGTTTTCAATTACTGAGATTTTATTTGATGGTACTTCGGTAGCATGATTTTCCTTGAATTTGTATGGTAAAAGCTGTTGTCTGTTATGTGTGCATATTGTAATGTTAATGATATATCTATGTGGGTCTAAAATCATGCTCACGTTGTTCTAGGTGGAAAAGTTGGGTAGAGACAGCTTCTTTTTCCTCAGGCAGTCGTTTCCATTTGACGAAGCAAGCTTTGGAGAGCTGTCAAATGCGGTCACAACTAGGAAACCAATGCTGGCATCAAAGCCTATTTCATATGTTTTTGATTTGCAGCCACCGACGGACATTCAGTTTGATGACTATGCAGCCTCGTTTCACAAAGGTCTGCACGATGGATTCCAGCTCTCTGCTCATAATCCTATTATCTGAAATATTGTAAATATCAGTCTGTCATTGGAAGGCACTGATAGTCATCGCAGTAGCAGGGTCCCCTCGAGCACAGGCCTTCTGTGTGGTGATACTCTATTTAAAACTTACATTGTTCATCTTACTTTTTGGTTTGGAAGAATCCAGAGATACACAAAGCTGTAGGTTATTTTTGGTGATAACTTTTAAGTTTTTTCTTTTATTTTTTCTTTTTTGGGGAGTTTGAACTTTAAGTGTTTTAATTTAAAACTTTTAAAAATGCAAATTTTAAATTTCTTAATTATTCTTATTTATCACATAAATATTTTTTTAATATATTCATTATGATTGTTAATAGAAATATTAATTAGGCAATAAAATTATGAAATAAAAGATTAGTTAGGTCTTTGAATTTATATTTGAAATTTAAACAATTTCGAATTAACTTTGTTCATCTATTTTGACATAGTTAACATAATTTTGTAATTTTTGATTTAATTAAATTTTAATAGTAGTAAAAATAATTAAAATTTTTAAATTTTTATGAATAGTAAAAATATCAAAATAAAAATCTAAATCTAAATAAGTTTTGGGTTAATTTAATCCATATTTGAATTTACATAATGAGTTAATTAATTTTTAATAAAAAGTAAATAAATTAAATTATAAAAAATTTATAAAGATAATTTGCTTCATGCACATATTTCAAAATAAAATGAAAAATAATTGTGTTAATTTACACCATGAAAATCATTGAGAATGAATTTATAAAAGAATTCTAAACAATATATAAAAAAAAATATATAAACATATATATTTCTCTTTTTAAAAAAAAAAATTTACACATTCACATCCGTAAAATGTATTAATATACCCATACATAATCTATCGTGTAAATTCTATAAGTCAGGATACACACCTCACAATTTATAATTTTTTAGGAATGATGATAAATGAGTATTGGTTTCATTACTTTCACTTGAACAAAAAATATTTTATGTATTTTATCTCTCTCTATTTATATATTCAGAAATTATCTATACAACATAATAGGTTTTCATTTTGGTGATATATTTTGATTTATTTCTAACCAAACAATAAGATTCTTGATTTTGTAGTTTTTTCAGTAAAACTTTTCATTCTTCTCTTTTCTGATATTTTTATAATAGTAATGCATAATTTTTAAGTTTACATATTCTACTTCATCTATTTGAAAAAATAGAAAAAAATATATTCATTCTATTTTTTATTAGAGCATGTATAAAGAAATAAATAATTGTAGAAATTCATTATCAATAATATTCATGGTATAAATTAGCTAAATTATTTTTATTTTGTTTTAAAATTTAAGGCTTTTTAATATTTTATTTTTATTTTTACATTAAAAAGGTTAACTTACTTTTTAAATTCAATAATAGATTAAATTAACTAAAAAATTCACTTTGATTTTATTTATGATTTTGACATTTTTATCATTATAAATCAAAATATTAAATTTCATTATTTTTATTATAATCAAATAACAATTTATAAGACTTGCGCTAATTAGATGAAAATAAACATAAAAAATAATTTTATTTTATTTAAACTTTAGTTATAAGTTCAAGGATTTAATTGATTTTTATATTTTGATTTTATTATAAATTGATTCTTCTATTAATTTTTTTGACATATTCATTAAAGAAAGTGTTTTTGCAATAAATATGAATAATTCAAAATTTGAAATTTAAGTTTGACATCAAAATTTAGAGATTATGGAACGAATTATTTCTAAGGGTGCATTTGGCAGGAGGATTAAAGGAATGAGGTTCACAGTTATAGAAATAATAATAAAAATGTAACAATTAAAAGAAGTAAAGAAGAAAAATAAATTATTATATGAGTAACAGTTAACTGCATTTGATATTACATTAAAAATATTTATATTTATATTATGTTGATATTATTTAATAATATTACTAATGATATAATAATTATAATTATTTTCATAGTAATACTTTAATATCATTTTAATATATTATTATAATATTTATATATTACAAATAATTACTATATTATAAATATTTTTTATTAATATATTAATGTCACTTTTAGAATACTCATATTATTAATAATTTTGATATATTAATAATAGTTATTATAATATTATTATATTAATAATATTTATTTATTTCTTATCATACTTAATTTTATATTATTTATATTAATGCTAATACAGTATAAGAAACATTGTTTTTCATTATTTTTCATCCTCTTTAATTTAAAAAGAGTATTTTAATAAAAATATACTAAAAAATGATTACTAGTTAATCTCTTAACTATTAACTCTAATAAAATATATACTAAAATAGATGAAAGAGATTAACAGCTAACCTCTTTAGTTATTAACCTTCTTTTATCTTATATCAAATGCATTCTAACATTATGCATGGATGAAGGACAAATCAATGATAAGGAAAGCAAATAAAAGGAGAACAAATTGTAATTATGTTTGACTATTTAAATTTTTTAAGAAATGAGGGAAATAGAAGAGAACGATTCCCCTTCATTTCCATTAGAGAATGTGAAATTGGTTACTGTGGGTATAAACAAACTGAAATAACTTGCGAACCACTCAAAATCAACTAAAAAAAAAATATTCAAAATCAATTCGAAATTAATCGAGTTAAGCTCAAGTTACTCGAGTCACTGAGTTAGTCAAATTCGAGTATTAAAATAATTGATTCAAAATACTCGCAACCTTAATCGAGTTTAGTTATATTTATAATATTACTCAATGAGTTTAATCAATTCAAGTCTAATTGAGTTTATTCAAACCATATTTTAATGTACAAAATTCACAAAAAAAATATAAATAAACAAATCTAATTAAGTCGTGTTTAAGTATTCGATCGAGCTCAAGTTCAAAATTAAAAATTAAAGTTTGACGAAGCTCGAGTTTTGAGTTTTAAAATCAAGTTTTTCTCGAGTCTGATAGGGTTTGACTTGACACAACTTGATTATATCCTTATTGACTATACCGAAATTTGGGGTGTAAAAAATTTAAATTCATGAAAAAGAATAATATATTGTTTTTAAAATATAAATTTTATCATTTATCAATTTAATTTTTAATATTTATTATTCTCTTATTCTCCAACTCATCCAAATAAATTTTACAAATTTATTCTCCTTTCTTTTTAATAATTATTTAATACCTAACCAAACACAAATTGATAAAAAAAGTTCTGTTCTCTTATTTTCAATTTGTTTCTCTTTCCTTTAAAATACTTTATCCTCCTCTCCACATTGGATTGCCATGCATAGTGTAAAGCTAAAAATGTCATCCCTTACTACAAAGTTGGTTTTCCTATATATTAATGCAATATAGCATTTAAAACGTAAGGCTCTCTGAAATTTGGCAAGCCAGTCTATGTTTCGTCTTGCTGGCTGACAGCAAAGGTAAAGTGACAAATTGAATCAAGACAGCAAATTAATTTTGATATTGTAACAAAGGCAATCTCTTTTTTTTTTTTTTTTTGAGATGAGTAACAAAGGCAATCTGATATATAGATGAAATAATAATTTTTAAAAATAATATCCTTATTTTTGTAATATTAGCTTAATTTTAATTCTTTAAAGAAATTTAAATTTATTTAAGTTTTTTAATATCAAAGAGGGAGATTTTACATATTGAACAGTTTAAATTGTTTATTAAATTATTTCCCTTCTTGTATACGTTAAAATATTTTTCTCTCTTACTCTTTAATTTCCATTCTCTTTATTCTCTGTAATTTATTTTATTTTATTTTATTTATACATTGGAATAATTCTTTCTGCTCTTTATGTCCTCTTGCCCTCCGTTATATCTGCAAGACCAATGATAACAATAAGGAAAACGGGTGCGATAATGAGATTGTAAATTGCTCCTCCTAATGTCTCATAAAACCCTAGATTCGCGCCACTCCATAGATTCCTGCACAATCCAGCTCCACACGTGGAGACCATTTCACCTTCAAACCCTAGACTCCGATCCCCCAAAGCACCACCACTCTCCACTATCTCACCAAACGCCCACGCCCTTGCCTTTCCAATCGCGCCACTTCCTTCCGCATTGACTCCATCGACATCTCCAAGCTCTCTCTCCTCGAGGACGATAAGCAGCCCATCGCCACCTCGGCCGCTGGTCCCTTCCAGCGAGATACCTTTGCACCTCATCGCCCGAAAGCGTCGCCGCCGCTGTTCCAGCTCCGTGTCGGTTCTGAGTTCCGATCGGAGCGTCTGCTGCTTATGGAACTTGCTCGGATTTCCTGGTGGCGGTGGGGACAGACTCGAGTGGGGAGTTGTTTGGGAATGGGGATGCGAATTGGTCGTCAGACGTGAGCAAGGCGAAGAATACATCGAGGACGGAGAGAGAGAGGAAGGAGAAAGAGAGTTTGGGGTTTGGGCAGTTTGGGAATATCGATACTCAAGGGAATGAGTCTGGTTATGGGAGCGAACTGCGATCTAGAGGGGATGCGGAGTTTGGGTATGAGGATGAGGTTGATAAGGAGGATGATGATGCTAGATTGCTCTTTTAGGGTGACCATTTGGGAGGTACTTTGTTTCTTTATCGTCTTTTTGAATATTTCGAAACTCTGTATTCCTTTTTTCAAAGAACGACCAACATGTTAAGTAGGTGATCAGTTTGATTTTATTTGGAGGGAAACACAGTTTGTTTTATAGGATTGAACTAATTTTGGATGTTCAGCTTTGAAACTGAGAAGGCACAAAACTGTTGTTATTGTATATTACTGTAACACATTGTTTGGATTGTTGGTTTATAATGGAATGGAATGAAATGGATTGGTTTGTAAAATATTTTGGTGTTTGGATAGAAGGGTTTGGAGTGGAATGGATTGGTTTGAGAGGTTTTGGTAAACCAATCCATTACCACCCAAACCCTTAAATTGAAACACCCCAACAGGTTCCAAGGCTATATGGCTATACAATTACACATTTGCCCTTGATTATTTGTTAGAACAATTTACTTCCTTTCCATTTTTTTGTGAATAAAAATTAATTGTTCACATTTTTTTGTGAATAAAAATAAAATATAATTTTTGAATAATAATAATAAATTTCTATTTTAATATTAAATATTTGATAAATGAAAAAATAAAAGAAAATTATATTTGTATATATAAGGGTATTTTTGTCAATTTTTAAGTTAACATT
>CATIWR010097113.1:0-15359 GCA_949677035.1 Omphalea diandra | reverse complement strand
ACATTATGATTGGTCAACAAGATTAGACCAAGATACTTTCCTAACTAAAGAACAACTCTTCCTAAATAGAAAAGGAAAAGGAATCAGCCTAATAAAGAAATCCTAATGGCATTAGGAAATATTGCCAACTAAGGAAATATGGCAAGAATCTTTGACTTTGGGTCTTATTTCCTTGCTTACACGACTTGGGCTTCCTTTTACATGCCTTGGACGAATTGGGTTGTGCTTGGATGCTCTCCACAAGTTGGGCTCCATTGTATTAAGTTAAGTGCTCCATTTAAAGAGTTTAAGCTCCCATCAGCCTTTAATTAGGCTTCACGCATCTATTGCTCTGCTTCGGCTAATCCAAGTGTAACTCCTTGTTGCACGAATGCTCCAATTGCCTCCTTAAATTTCTTTAGCCTTCCTCTTGTGATTGGACCTTGAATTTGAAGTGGATCCTTTGCTAACCTGCCTTGGCTATTTGCATCAACTTGGATCCATAGTCATATAAGGTCTCACAATTCATCATTTGACATTTATGTACTTGTATAACTATCATTAATTCCGTATCAAACATCTTAATCTTTTAAATCCTCAAACATTTCTAAACGTACTAATGTAGTCCATTTACTACATTACTTCCTCATTTAGCATCATTAATTCCATTTCATGTTAATAAGATAAGTTATATTCATAACCATTAATAATTCCCCATTAATTGCCTTAAAATCCTCAATTTCATAAATATTCTTAGTCTTTCCATATTTGCTCAATTTAGTCTAAAAATGTAATTACCTCAAATTACATTCAATTAACTCTAATTCCTCCATCAATAATTTCTCTAAAATTATTGTACATCCTTATAATCTATTTCTAACAATAAACTTACATAAATATTAATTTTATATTTTTATACCCGATTTATAATTATTAAAAATAAAAAAAATGTAAAATCTTACCTCGACCTTCAAAATTTATGAAACTTAAATCGTTATAACCATAGTGATTAATATGATTTTCTATCATAAATTAATATTCAAGCCTGTCAGCCCGCTATCTAACCACCATGCACAGTGGTGGGAGTTCACTGTCGGTGGTCGTTAGAAAATCAACCATGGCAATCTTTTAGATCTTTCTGCCAGGAGTCTGTAAAAATTGACAACACAATCATATGAGCTACCATTTTTCTAAAATCAATAAAAAACTAAAATTTGATTGAAACTTTGATTGGTAATTTAAGTGCCATCAAACCTTTTGTTCTATTAAATAAGGTGTCAATGGAGGGCTTGAAAAGAGAGCATTTCATAGAAACTTGAATTACCTAAAATGGGGCTCTAATTAGGTGTGTGTGTGTGTGTGTGTCTATATTTATATATAAATATATATTCGTTTGAAATTTTGGCCCTATTTTTTTTTTCTCTCTCTCTTGTGCGCTAAGTGCTGCAAGTGCAAAGGTTGCACCTCTATTTTCTTTCTTTTCAATAAACAAACTAGTACTCTTTTTGTTTATTTTTATTTTTGACATGGTCTCATCTTTTTTTTAAATGTTATCCTTGCAAACTATTTTGGCTTAGTCAAAATAGTTCCTCGACTAAAGCATGCAAATGCTTGGCTTTACCTTTTTTTTTTTTTTTGTTGCTTTTGTTTTATTTCTTTTCTTCAATAATAATAATAATAATAATCAAAACTATCATAAGTATAATCTATGCCCTACAAAGTATTTAATTTTCATAAAATTAAAATTTTCATATATAATTGAATTAATTTTACATAAAATACATAATTAATTTAAATTAAATTAAATTAGTTTTCTTAAATATAAATATAATATCTTCACTCAAATACATTAACATTAAATTTACTTAACTTAACTAATAAATCATCTTTAATTAATTACTCATCATGACATAAAATATATCTCATAAATAATTTAATTTCTAAAAATTAATAAAAATCTTTCACATAAATTATTTAAATTTTTTGTCATTACATATATTAAATTAAATAAAATCACATAATATTCTCA
Source organism: Omphalea diandra (assembly GCA_949677035.1). Classification (NCBI taxonomy): domain Eukaryota; kingdom Viridiplantae; phylum Streptophyta; class Magnoliopsida; order Malpighiales; family Euphorbiaceae; genus Omphalea; species Omphalea diandra. The sequence goes on along the minus strand of CATIWR010097113.1, from coordinate 13,351 downwards.
ATTAAATCAGCACAATCAATAACTGATATAAACTTAAATAAATTAATATCTTTAACATTATTAAACTAAATTTCATAAATATATACGTAATATAATAAATTTACATAATATAATTAACATTAAAATTACGTAAATCATATACTCATTTTAACTTAAATTAGTTTTCATAAATTTCTTAACTGTCAACTAAATTAATAACTTAAAATTCTTAAATCATTAAATGGATTTTCTTTACATAAACTCATCTTTAAAATATTAAATATCATCCAATACTTATTTAAATTTAATTTCTTAAATATAAAATATTCATTAAATATAAGTCTTTAAATTTAATTCATAATCACATAATCTTAATTAAAATAATAATTTCATTAAAATAAAATCATTTCTCTTTAAAATAATAATGTATACATTAAATAATTTCTTTAAATACATTTAAGATATATCTAATCATCATTAATTCATTAAAATTCATAGTTATATGAAAAAAAATCATGGGAAAACATATATGAAATAACTTTGATTTTCGAAAATTCATAAAATCGATTGTTGGGCTTTACATTAATATAATGCCAACACTAGACAATGACATGGGAAATAGCAACAATAATGTTAAAACATATTACTTTAGATGTTGTTGCCATAATTTTTACTATATGGAAAGTTTTGATGAGGAAGAGAGAAATAATAAAAAAGAAATAAATATGTGGAAAGATAATGATGAGGAGAAGGCAAAGATTTAGGTGAACCACATCATTAGAAGTGATAGGTATTATCCAGATAAAGAGGTGATCAAGGAACCTCATATGGAGAAGGAACCAAAATAGCTCCTAACTAAGGAGAACAAAGAAGAGAGCAACATTCTAAAGCAGTTAAAGAAGATACATGTATAAATTTGTGTATGGGAATTATTGATATCCTCTAAAGAATATAGGGAGACAATAATTGAGGCATTATATAGCCTCTCCATATCTAAGGAAACATCACATGTTTGGCAATTTATAGCAAGGAAACTTAAATAAAGGAAATGTTGTATTTGAATTCACCACTAAAGGGAAAAAGCCATAAATGTCATTATTTATTGGAGCAGAAGTAAGAGGAAAGTGTTATATCTAGATGCCAAGATAGGGAACAACATATGTTTGCTAAATCTACTACCAAAGTTTGGGATTACCGCTATAGACTTGGAGACTTCCAAAATGATCATTCAGGCATATGATGACAATAAAAGGCTAGCCATAGGAACTTTGAAAACTTTAGTAAAGACTAGAGCTATAGAATCAATGGTATATTTTACAATCTTAAATATTCTAATGACCTTTTTGCTATTATTAGGAAGATGTCAGTATTACCCTTTAAGAGGGGTGTCTTTTACCTTGCATTAGAAGGTGAAGGTTTCGTATGAGGGAGAGGTAGTTAACATCTGTGAAAAATTAGGAGCAGTGATTTCATCCTTGAGCATTATTATTTCACACTTAAGAGAATTTTAGGTCACAAAAGTCATTGATGAACTAGTAAACCCTAAAATGGCTAGTGTCAAACAAAAGATGAGCTTTCTACCTAAGTAAGGCCTTAAGAAGAATGCCATAAGATCTCTAAATTTTAAAATATTTTGACTCAATCTACCAAAGTAGGGCTAGAATAACGAGAAGAAAGAGATAAGTGCAAGATTAAATATGCCTAAGTACTACTGTCAGAATACTTTTACAAAGGAAGGTAAGGTAGTGAAAGAAAAAAAAGGAGAATCAACTAGACTAGAATTTCATATATGATATAGAGAACACCTTCTCTAAAAAAGTGTAGCTTAACAATAAAGAGTACAGGATAGGAGAGAGCTCATAGGCAATTACAAAGAAGGGCTAAAAGCTTAAAGGCATTATTAGGGAGAAGAGAAAAAGGCATTACTTTTAAGTTTAAAAAAAAGAAAAGAAAAGAGAGACCCCATATGGACCTTATAGGGATCATGGGATGATTCCCTTTAGGAAAAGAATGAACACTTTAAATGAGAGAAGAGCAAATTGGCTATCAAAAAGCAACTTAGCCACTAAGACTGGGGAGCAGGAACAAGTAAAATAACATTACATACGACAAATATATAAGGATCAATCAATGGTGAAAAAGGGGATGATTGAGAGCTATTTTGAAGTTATGGTTATTTAAGGCAATGAAGGACATCTAACCCATGCAGAAAGAGAGCAAGAGGATGACTTAGATGACATAACCTTGTGGAAGAGCTTTTCATAGGTTGAGCTAGATAATGATGCCATGAAGTAAAAGTTTGAAGGAGCTATCAAAGTAATGGCTAGCAGTGAGGAGATGGCTGAAGAGACTAGCAAGTAGCCAATTGGTGGCAATTTAGAGGTCATTTTTTATTAGGCTATAAGAAAAGAAATTGGTCTGATGGGATAGAATAAATATGAGGGAAAATTGTCCAATACTGAAAGGGAACTTAGATTGCAATGGGGGTTTATAAATTACCTCTCAATGAAGATATTACATATGTCTTAATGACTAGTTTATTTAAGGATGATGATGTATTTCTTTCAGACTTCAAAGTAATGAGTGACAAATTTGCCTATTTATGTGATATGTTTCTTGATGATACAATACATGGTATGCATCATTTTATGAGTATATTTAACATTAATTCCATGCATACCATTGCTTTTAAACTTGGCATAAAGGAAATCCTAAAATTTTCTAATTGCAAGTGACGTCATATTAGAAGAATGAAGGAAATTTGAGTAGCTATTAATGTACTAAAGGGTGTATAAGTATAAGCTAATGGTTGATCGATAAACTATATAATAAAAAATACCCCCTACCAGCACATAAAGCCAAAAAATAGAAACTTGTATACAGCTACAACCAAAATGGTCACAACTGGCTAAGGGAGAGGTGTTTGGAGATTTTATATTGGTGATCTCCTAAGTTAATAATGATGTAAATTGATGGAATAATGGTCTAAGCTATACTTGAACTATATGAACATTTGAAAGAGACATGTTTTGCCACATTCCATGAGAAAGAAACTTGATGGAAAAGGCCTTGGATACTTTGGTTTCCATTTATGCAAAGGGCCAAAGAAGATGTTGATGAAGATGCTGGTTACAATCAAGTCAAAAGTACCCTGCTACACTAGTGAGAGAGTGATGTAAGTCGCAATGGTGACAAGCCATGGTACAATGACATTAAAAGGTATCTGGATGATTAGCCTACCTCAAAGGCGTAAAGAAGAAGGATAGAGACCCATAAAGACATTATAGTTCACCATTTATAAAGGTATGATTTATATAAGAAAGCCAAATAAAGTCCATCTAAGGTCCTGCACAAAAGAAAAGGCAAAAGAGTTATAAAGGAAGTATAGGCAAGGGAATATGGTTCACATGAATAGGGTAGATTTGGCTAAGATAATCTTTAGATTAGACCACTAAAAAGCAAGACTGTACTAAGCTTATAAGAGTTTGCCATAAGTGCTAGGACTATGGAAGCCTTAATCACATGCCACCTATAGAACTGTAGAATTTGGCTTCACTATGGCCATTTACATCATAAGGCATTGATGTTATTAGAGAGGCAAAACTAGCATCCATTAAGGGTCACAACTACATTATAACAATAATTGACAACTTTTTGAAATGGGTAGAAGATAAATCACTTAGGAAATTAGAGGCAAAGTAAATGATAGGATCCATAAAAAAGAATCTCATTTTTCATTATGATGTTTTGCACCATATAGTGCTAGATGATTATTTTCATTTCAAAGTTGAGGATAAGGCAATTTTGAAAAAATAGAATAAGGCAATTTTGAAAAATATAAAGTAAATCACCATAAATCCTTAACATATAGGCCAAAGGCAAATGGTGATACATAAGCAACTAATAAGAATGTTAAGAACATCTTGGGATGTAGAGGCAATCGATAATAAAGTTAAGAACATCTTAGCTAAAATGGTGGAAACATACAAAGACTAGTCGCAAAAAGTTAGCTTTCACAATATGGGAGTATTACACCGGTGCTAGATCATCCACAATAATGTCATCCTAATCCTTGATATATGAAATGGAAGCAATTTTGCCTGTAAAAATATGGATAAAATCTTTTCACATTCTATTTGAAGTAATGATCCTAGAATATTAGCTGATAAGGAACATATATGATGAGTTGGTATTGATTGATGAAAAAGGCTTAAAGCTCTATATCATATACAATTGTATTAGAAAAAGATGTCTCACACATTTAACAAAAGTGTTAAGTTGGGTATTATTTGAGCAAGTGATTTAGTGTTGAAGAAATTGATCCTTAAGCTTTAGATTCAAAGAGAAAGTTCAAGCCAAAATGGGAAGGTCCTTATGTGGTCAAGTAAATATACTCAAGTAGAGTAGTGAAGCTATTGAGCTTAGATGAGAGTGAATTCTTTAGGCCTATAAACTTAGATTGATTAAAGAGATATTTGTGTGAGATAAAAAAAAAGAGGAAAAAAGAGAAAAGAAAAAACTTATTAGGTTAAAAACTTGCAAAGGAGGTTTAAGCAAAAGTTAGAGTAGCTCGCTAAGTCCTAAACCGAAAAGGATGGCTTATGCAAAAATTAGGGTAAATGAAGTAAAAGTTTATATAAGAAAGAAAAAAAAGAGAGAGAAGGCAACTAGTCAACAAGGAGGCATAATGATGGGGTGATTTAAGAATCAGATAAAGAAGTAAGCACTTAATAGTAGGTTAATCCTAAAGGTGAAAGGTAAAAGAAAGGCATCAACATATCATGATTATCAAAATTAATGGGATATTTTGATGTGTTTTTATTGAAGACAACATAACATGCATAGACTTAATATTGAAAATGCAAAAATGAAAGGATTGACAATAAAGCATAATGTTAAACAGAAATATATTATCATATTGTAATCCAATTGGCATATATGTTATTGAAATAAATAAGTATAAAGTTTTTTCTCTCAAATTATGGTATTACTGTTAGAGTTTTAGTATCCTATCATGCAACAATGCTTGGAAATCAATGTCATTATAAGGAGAAGCTCTAATGGTGGGAAAAGAATAAACTGAACAGTTAGCTCAAGTACTATCCACCTTTTATAGAAAACATTGTATGAGTGGTCCCTATATGAATAAAGGAAAAAAGCCCACTAAATTGTGAAAAACTCTAAAATGGCATAAAATTTGAGAAGGATAGTATAAGGTACTATAAGATAGGGTAGGTATGATTACAATCACTATAAGTCCTTAAGGTAAACCAATTAGTCTACACTAGGGGCACATGCAATGAATGTCAAGACAAAAAATATGGGTTAGCCACTTAGTCCACTATACTATAAAAGAAGCATGTTTTAGTAGGTGATAACTTGAGTGATGTTGCAAGAAGTACCACCTCGCCTTTATAATAAGAGTCTTTAATAAGCATAATCTCTTTTGCAACTAAATCTTAAAAAAAAAAAAAAGAAAGGAAGAAAGAAACTCATTAGATTGAAAACCTAAAAGGATAGCCTAGGAAAAATTAAGCCACTCATTTTATTAAAACCTATAAAGTAGATCCAAAAAAAAATTAAAGGGAAAATAAAAAATATAAAAATTAATAGTATTAATATTAATAAAATTAATAATAATAAATGATAAAAGGAAAATTAAAGAAAATGGGAGATTGTATGGGAAATTAAGATTTATCCCAAAAAAGGCATTCTTGAAGAAGTAAAAGGCATCTTAATAAAGGTTGGCTAGTGCCCAAGGCAACTCTATTTAGACATATTAAGGTCTCATCCAAAATCACAGGTACTTGTGTCTTGCCTAGCTCAATCTCCATTATAAGCTCGGCAGTCTATAAATCAACCTCAATATCATCTCTCCAAAGCATATACTGACCCATTAGAAATTTTGATAGAATTTATGCATGGGCAACTTCAAAATCACTCCTACAAGGGTATAAGGTCAGTAAAGAAGAGAGCAACACCTTCTCATCCTCTAAAGTATATGGATGCACCTCCTTATGTGGCAAGTCAGATAACTTCATTATCTTGTGAATATGCAAGTAATTGAAACATAAAAGAGCAATAATCTGAACATAAAAAAGAAATCTCATTTACACCCAAAATATGGCAATGCAAAATTGTGCCAAACTTTTTAGAATAATAAGTAGATTTCTATATCCTTAAAATGAAAAGAATGGATATATGGGTTCCAAAAGCTCTAAATCATGCACAAAAAGTCTAGTTAAGCTTGATGGAAGACAAGTAATGCAAAGCCTAAAAGCCTAACCAAGAAAGAGATGACTAATTTAAGGCATGAAGTGATTTTAGAAATTCTTTAGCCATGTTCTTAACGTTTGAACTGGCTACTGTCTGGATAAAAGTTAAGGAAGAGAAGGATAAAAGAAACATTTAAAGGATAGTGGATGACAACTACATAAATAGTACAGTTGTTTATATAGATTTTGGCTAATTGTTTGTACAAACAAGTATATATACAACTTAATGGCTTATATAGACCATTGGTGATAGAGACATAATTATGGTAGGTTTCTTGTAGACATAATTAAGGTATCTTTCTTGTAAGCATATATTTTTATTGAATAATAAGGAAGGCATGTATATGATCAGATAATGGCAGCATCACAACACAAATTAAAACATAATGAAGTAACCATGCATAAAATGATGGAAGAAAAGGAAATACTATTATAATAAATAATCAACAATAGAATAGTAGCAAAATCGAGGCAAATGAAGGCCCAACATGCAAAAGAGAAAAAGAAAAAAAAAAGTCCAATAATGTACAAATAATCTATATTCTAAGTCAGAAAAGAATAAAAGGTGTAAGGCCTGCCAACGCAATGTGGTCTTTATAAGATGTCCAATTCTAGTTTCTCGATTGTGCTACAAGAAACCTACACATGGAATATAAAAGGTTATAAAAGCATGACAATAGAAAATTAAAGGGTAGTACCTCACAATCAAGAGAGAACTTGTATGTGTGGTTGTCTTAAGGTAAAGGACACTTGGTAGATGGTGATAATATCGAATAAAGCTCTATGCATTTAACCAAATAGATATGAGTGGCAATAAGTGGTAAAAACATATATAATGTCCTTAAGCATGATGTTAAGTAAAAGCTAAATAATAAGTAAAAGTTAGGATTGTAAAGTCGTGCCCTTTATAGTTTGAGTGTTGGATGGCTTGCCTCTTATAGCTCTATAAGCATATGCTTTTATAATTATAATCATGGTTACATTAATAACTAACTACAGGTAAGCAAGAATAGAAAAGACCATATTAATACCCTTTTTTGGCATGGTGGTATATGGGAGAGTTGATAAGCTACTATGCACGAACCCCTTATATGTGCCCTATACAACGTCTCTTAGAAAATTAAAATCTTGAGCACCACCCAAAGTGGCAAGACCTTCTCACTTAGATGCCAAAGGCACCCATCTAGATCCTATAAAAGCTATTTTAAGTCATAGTGCTCAATAGAATCAAAATGTATCCGAGCCATGTGCTAGAATCACCTCAAGGTGTTTTACCATTTTAAAAGTTAAGGAATCTAATCGTGTTCAACAAGATTGCAAATTACGAGCTCTAGCTTTCTTCGTGTGTCTACATCAACTATAAAGAACATCTTAAGGAAAAACACAAACATTATTAAAGGTTATAAGGATTGGGCTAAATAAGAACTCATGTTCATATTCCCAGACCTTAAAGAAAATGAGAGAAAGAGGAAAAATAGAGGAGATAATACAAGAAGAATAATGACAATGAAGGCCTAGTTACACTTTTATAATCTTTTAGTAATTACGAATAACTATTACCTTATTCATAATTATATCTAGATAACAGCATAGGAGAGGCAACACTACCTTAGTTAAACCTAGCTATAGCATCTAAATCCCTTAAAAGAGGCAAGAATAACAAATCTATAATGCTTGAGGCATTATAAAATAGTGTGGTGTTAAGTAGATACAAAAGAAGACATTAGGCTACTTGATTAACCTCATCCTCTTTAGCTATTGGTTCTTACTCTTATATCCTATATAAAGCCCCATAAGATAATTTACTCAAGGTCTTTAGGATAGATAAGAGCCAAAATAATTGAACAATGTAGTCCTTCTTTGGAGATAAAATGAGAGTGTATAAAAAGTAGTCAAATGGGATAAGGTTTCTTGAGAAAGTAAGGTTGATGATTATAGGGAATTATATTATATTGATGGTAACCTCATTAATAAGAATATGAAATATATGAATAGTGTTAATCTACTAATCCAAAGCCTATTGTCATAGCTAATGCATCAAACTTGATTTGAACCATAAAGAGGTTGCTAATGAATCTGCTAAATTTGATCACTACTATATGCTCCCCTAAGAGTTTAATATACCACTACCCCATTATTTGTGTGTTCTCTCCTCCTCTTAGCAAATAAAAATCAAGCTATAAAGAAAAGTACATAAATCAGGATATGGAATATGAAGCAAAGAAGAATAAATACAATAAAAAAAAATGGGCAAGATGGTTGGAAATGACCACTTCTAAGACAATAAGGTCTAAAAGATCATATTATGTCATCATAACATATTCACTTATGACATTATTGTTATAACTTTTTCATAATTAGGGGACAACAAAAGAGCATTGATTCCATATGAATTTATAAGTCTTTCATAGACCATCATATCATTTCAGTATCCTTGGTATTTGGTTTTTTATTATTTTTTTTGCTTGTTATATTCGATCTTTATTATTGAATTATTTTATAGGCTTGTGAAATAGTGAAGTTAAGATAGGAAAATAGATGATCAGGATTTTACATCCCAAACTTATAAGAATAAAGTGTAGAGAAATTACTTAATCCTTGCAAGAGAAAAAGTAAAGGAGGGAGGTCTATGATAATAATAATAAAAAAAGTACAGACAATAATATGGAAAATTAGACATGAGGAGAGATGTGCCACATGCAAAGTCTTTTGAGCAGGGATGCTAGCCGAGAAAATAAAAGGCATGGCATGAATGAACACTAGACCAAAAAGGTAGAGACTCTAATAATGTTCCATATATATATAAAAACCTTTGGCCTTATCCAAATAATGCATTCCAAAACTCATATGGACTTTTTTTTTTTAAGGAAAAAAAACCTTTTATGGTTATCCCAATGTTGGAATGATCAAATAGCCATAACAAAACCATAAACACTCAAAAGAGAAAGGAAGTCGACTAGCAATAGAATTTGATGAACTACTTGATGTGGTTAGTTATGGAAACAAACCAAACTCTAGAATGGTGAGACAATTTTGGCAAGAGATCAGCTAAGCATAACTTTAATAAGTAGATATGGCCAGTCTCTTATTCTAACTCTAATAAATAGGCACTTAGATAAGTTCTAGCAAGTGAGACAACCAACCTTCAATCATAGCTTTAGATAAGCAAGCATGAAATGGTATTCCTAAGATGAACTATAATGCTTGAATTAGCCTTAATGGACCAATAAAGAGAAAGGACATTGATCTACCATAGATCTTGATAAACTTAGTATTAGGAACATTGATTTACCAAAATTTGGATACTAAAAATTAACTAATAAAGGTGATTAGCTAATAAGAGTGTACATGAAAGGATGTTAAGCAAAAATCTTATAGCAATAGGGCCAGAGGAGTCTAAGGTCACATTTAAAGCCCCATGAGATTTGTTAATGATGTTGATTGTTTAAACTTTACATCACTTTTGAGTGCATGGCTAGGAAGCCTAAAAGCAACTGATAAAGTTTTAATAGTTTATTATATTCTTTTTGCATCCTTGGAATGCCTATACTACTTATTATAAGTGCCATTGATTTTCAAGGTTGCACTTAAACTGTTAAAATCTTGCTTGTGACTCCTAACTTTGATCGACTGATGGGGAAGTCTAAAGGACAAGGGCCATACATTGGTACAACCCCAAGTAGTGGCATGCATTTTCGATCAATAAGGGATCCTTAAAGTGTCTCATAAGATAAAAACCCTTTTAGGTCTTGATTGGTCAACAAAGGACTATGATGTAACAATAAATGGGTATCATCCCTAATCTAAATGGAGTTACCACCCAAATTTTGTTATGATAATAATATGGAGAAAGACAAATTCTAAGCATAACTAGGTCATTTAGAAGGCCTAATCCATCTTTAAACATTATAGACCGAGTTTGTGAATCAAGTACAATGTATGGAAGAGGTTAGGTACCCCCATACTGCCTAGATTGAGGGATCTGCCCTTCGATCATCATTAGTTCATATTTACCATTTTGAACTTATTATTTGATTAATCTAGTTATCAATCCTAGGCATGTTTCTAGTACATCACATCAAGCATATCATCCCAAGGCATGACTGATTTAAATGAGGTTGGATTAGATTCCTTACCCGTATGTTTAGCATAAATCCTAAAATCAATCAAGAATGAAGCAACAAGATTTGATCTCCAAATCCTAACTAGATTGATAGAAAACCTATTTTTAGTAACCTAAATTATAAAGATTCAAAGTTGTGTTAATCCCAACCCTAAATTAGCAAAGTATTCAATATATAGATTAATCAAGTTTATGAAATTATTAAGGTCACTCAACAATCTCACCAAGTTCTTTCAAGAATTCAAGAAGAGAACTAAATCTCATAAAGCAATTAAGCCAAAAATCAATTATCAGTGTTTATTCAATCATGGTTGAATGAAGGGCTACATATAGCTTTACAAAATAACCTAGCTAATGAAGAAGAAAAGAGAACAAAACCTTAGAAAAGAGAACAAAACCCAAAATCTAAGTGTAAATTTGACCATAAGGAGTTTAACTACTTAAAACATACTAAATAAGGTTTCCTAATGGAATAAGTAAGAAAAGAAAGGGTTGTGATTGGTCTATGAGGTATTCAACCTTTGCAAGGCAATATCTAAAGAAAAGTCCTAATGTTACATAAAATAATTAAAGACTAATAAAGATAGAAGATAAGGACTTCATATTCAACCAATAGGAATCAATCTTGAAGAGTTCTTGCAAATCTTAAAGATCTTAAAGAATCTTAAAAATCTTGGAAGATCTTGGTAAAATCTTAAAAATCTTGGATGCCAAATGTCAATCTTGATTGATGCATAGTTTGGCCTTAATTTGTCTTAAGACAAGCCTTGGAACAACTTTTAGAACACGCATTGAAACATGCCTTGGAACCTTATCCATTTGTCTTGTTCACACTAATTTGAGTTCACACTTGTCTAAACATGAAAATTTGAACTTTACACTTATTTTGTTTGGCTAGTTAGCAGGGGCCCATAGAGAGTATCCATAATTGAATTCAAATTCAAATGGGCCTTATTTTGGGCTTGACAATGATCCACTAAATCCATCCACTAAAAGTTCGATCTCCATATTTCGACTTTCACTTTTCATGTGCCATCCATGACCCCATTGGGCCTATTGGTCTTGTTTGCATCAATAATAGACATACATATAGAGATGAGAGGATCATCATATTACAAAAGATGGTTATGTATAATCTATAAGAATATATATGCAAATTAAAATCAAAAGGCATATGCATCCCAACCTATAACAAGAAATAAGATAACTTAATCATCATGTCATAACTAAAAAGATAAAGAAATTAAACCAACCTAAGTTTAAAGGATACCATCACTTATCACAACACTTATTCCTATAATCATATCCAAGCTTAGGGAACCTAACATGCATTTATGTCAAAATATCACATTACCCACAATTTAAACATCACATGAAAACTCAAATGGATAATAACAATAGCAAGTAAAGTACTAACACATGAAGATAGTAAATAAAACATAAATAAATGATGTAAGAATGGCATGCAAATGCAATTTGGAGGATGCGAAAGGTCTTAAGCAAGTCATTAAATCATCATAATGGAATCTTAGGATCATTAAATCCTCATCCAAAGTTAGATAAAAAAACCTAAAATAATAAAAATGCCACTAACCATGAATCGGTTAGGATATCAATATGTTCAATATCAAAATCTTTCATAAGAATAATGTTAAGCATAATGTATTGAAAAAGAAGCATGGTAAGAATGAGGGTGTCATGAAGTATGAAACTTTCTTCCTAAGTCCACTCAAATGGAAAAAGATAATTGAAGGAGTAGACAAGCTAGGAAGCTACACACTCCTCCGCAGTGATGGTTGTTAAGGCATATCAAAAAATGTACTAATATAAACAATACTAAAGAACAATGGCTCCTAAGGTGAATAGGCTTGGAAATCCCTTTCTTAATCATTATCAAAGCATAATCAAAATAAATTACATGTTCAAACAAAAGAAGAAAACATAAAAATGATGAAGTCATAAACATTAACATCATGAAAACTAGGCATTTCTCTTAATCTTAGCACTATTTAATAAGCGAATAAGGGTCTTAGGCTATAAAGCCTATCTTTATTTTTTCATTAAAGCTCCCAAAGGTATCCCAAGAAACCTCATAAGTGGAAAGAAAATGAATGAGGAAGAAAATGAAGAAAAATCATCTCTTCAGTCAATGTGGGTTGTAAAAACTAACTGGTGGTCTGTACAACCTACTTAGAGGTCTATACATATAACAAACTAGTATGTACAACCTTTTATGACTAGTTTTTCAAACCAAAAAAAAAGGAAAAAGAAAGAGGAGAGATAATGGATGTCTCATATGCTATTTTTGCTTGTCTTTCCCTTAGAGGCACTATAGTGTTAATCAATCCTCCAAAATGCAGTGGAAAATGCATAAAGTCAAGTCAAAATGCTTAGGTTCTACCTTGGATCTTTAGATGAGTGGTGAAAGTCTTTAAATTTATAGGTTTTAAATTAGTTAAGTGGTAATTTTGGTAGAGTAAACTTAGGGTTTAAGAGCTTCCCTCATCTCTTTAAATAGGGAGGTATTTAGAGAGGGAATGGGTGAACCAAAGTCAAAACGACTCTAGTTGCACTAATAAATAAGATAAATGAAAGTTTTGAAATTAAGGTTTTTAGCTTGTCTATATAACTAAGAGGTTGGCTGTTCAGACTTGTTGAATGTACAATAAACTGAAAATCAATACATAACTTTTTTAGAATCTTCTTTCTATTAGGGTTTAAAACATGATTGTACAATCACGTAAGTTAGCTATACAACCATATATATTGGTTGTACAACCATCTAAAGGCTATTTAGTGGCTATTAGATTGGACTTGATTGAGTTTATAGGCATTGTTTGTGTAACATCCCTAGCCACATTCATTAGCATTATCACATGAGCATATGCATTAGATAAATAATCATTTAGAAGCACCATTGCATTTGGGGACACTTGAACATATATGTAGTGTTTGCATAGTTGTATGGCAAATT
>CATIWR010097112.1:0-58818 GCA_949677035.1 Omphalea diandra | reverse complement strand
TATGCAAACACTGCATATATGTTCAAGCATCCCAAATGCAACGGTGCAATTGTCATTGTCGTGTTTTTACAATTCACATGTCTAAATGATTATTTATCATGTGCATATGTTCATGTGAGATTTCATATCATTTGTGCAATGAATATATTCATGTGATAATACCAATAAATAGGGATAGGGATGTTACATAATAGGTTTAGGAGTTGTAAATTTGGCCAGAACATGCAAGGCTAAATTAGATAGGATTTTTTAGGGCTTTCTTAACACTTATGAAGGGTATTTAAGCCCCTACATGGTTAGTAATAAAAGAATAGATGATTTTTGCTTAAACTTTATGAGATTGATTCTCTTCTTGTTCTCTTTTTGAGTTCTTGAGTGGACTTGGTGAGATGGTTGAGTGAGCTTGATAATTTCATAAAATTAGTTTAATATAGATTCTAAATTACATGTTTAATTTAGGATTGACATTAATACAACTTAAATCACATATTTCAGGTTCCTAGAAACAAGTTTTCTAGAGATCTAGTTTAGATTTAAGGATTTATCTTCTTCTTAATCTTTAAATTATACTTGGGACTTGTGTTCATCAAATGAACCAAAAGCTAATTCCACCTCGTTTGTTTCAGACTGGTATCAGAGCTAAAGGTTATTTAAGATCAAAAGGCACTGTTCTTGCATTGTTCTTCATTGTTTGTTGGTGTTCATGTGATTAGAACCTTCAAATCATATTTTGCCTCTTTTTTTTCTTGCTTCGATTCCATTAAATTTTTTTTTCCATTCTGCTTTTCTTTATTTTCTTCTATCAAATTTGTTTGTCTCATCATATTTAATCATTCTTTTATGTTAGAATTCTATTATGGTTAATTTGCCTAAAGAAAATCACAAAAAACTTCTAAATTGCAAATTGACATTCTATCATTGTCAATTCAATTTCATCTTGTTCCATTCTTTTTTCTTTGATTTCCATCCTTAAATTAGTGTGTTTATCATACAAAAAGTGCTTGCATCATTAGAATATAATTGGAACAGATTGCTTTTCAAAATTTTTTTAAAACAAGGAAAAATTGTGAATTAAGCAATTCTAGCACCAATTCTGTTATACTTGTTCGATTCAGTTCCAATCTGCCTGTTTTCACTTTGAATCATTCTATTAGCTTGATTTATCATCCCATTTCAAATTTCATCAAAAATTTCCATAAGAATTTTAAACTTGTCCAAAATTTCCTTAAATCAATGAAGTTTGCAAAATAAGCTTATTTCATTGTTCTAGTTGGATTTATTTGTTTCTTTCAATTCAAATTGGTTTTTCTTTATGGATTAACCTTTATTGTGCCCCCAATTGCATATTTGATGTGTTTAATTCAAGAAATTCTTTGAAATTTAGAAGTTTGCCAAAATTCCTTTAAATTAAAGAAACTTGATTTTTAACTTATTTCTTACAATTTCTTCATTATTTCTGATTCCAATTCGTTATTTTTTATGTCTAATCAATTTGTTGGTGTTTCTTGAGTGTCTAGGGTTAAACCACATCATTCAAATTCAAGGGAAAGGTCAAATTATGAATTTGCTCCTAATCTTACTTAATTCAACTTCTACTTGATTTTGCATGATTTTTGAATTGTTCTTTGTAATTATTTCAATTTCAATTTTGATTTAAGCTTTCAAGGTCAAAAAAATAAAAAGAAAAGAAACAAAATAATAAAAATAATAAAAAGAAAATTTTTTAAAAATGTCACAAAAAGAAAGAAAAGAAAAGTAAAAAAAAAAAGGAATAAATGAAGTTAGGAATTGCATAAGAGAACTTGTTTGCACTAAAGAAGCCGATTTCAATTCTCTTATTTGCATTTAGCCTAGTCTTGATTTTCCATCAATTTTTAGTTCAAAACACCACTTTGTAACTTTACCTACCTTTAAATTCTTAAATTTTGATTAGGTCTACAAAATAGGGGCTTAAATACCCTTTACAAATGTTAATAAAACCCTAAAAAACCCTCTATAATTTAGCCTTACATGTTCTGGTCGAATTTACAACTCCTAAACCTATTAGGAGAACTAATATCCCTCCCACATTAAGACTAAAAGCAAATAATCATATTGGTTGCCATGATTTGGCCTAAGTAATCCTATTGGTTGCCATGATCTGACCTCGTTAATTTCTAGCATTAAAACACCTTATTTCAAGGTTCCTTACACAAATAAATAACTAACTAAAGAATCCTAATTAAAAGCAACATGATATTCAAAAATGAGGAGAATTCCTTATGGAAATAGGAAGACAATGCTAACTAAGCAAATCTGGCATGAATCTTTAACATTTAGGCTTCTCTTCACATTTTTTTATCAATTCCATGCTATGGCAAAATGTTGTTGGGTTTTGGTCCTCTCCATCAATTGGGCTCCATTCGATTAAATTAAGCATTCCATTTGAAGAGTCCAATATCCCATCTTTATGCATTTGGGCTTGATGCAATCCTAGGTCTGTTTGGGCTAATTCTTTCCATACCTTTCCTTGTATAAAAAGTCAAAGTGCATCATTAAATTTCTTTAGACCTCCTCTTATAATTGGGCCTTAAAGTTGTAATGGATCATTATTGGACTTGCCTTGGCCGAATGCATCATTCCCTCCTTCCTCAAAAGGATTCATCCTTAAATATAAACCTACATGAAATCAAAAACTAAACATAAGTCTAATACTAACAAAGAATCCTAAGTGAATCTTACCATGTAAAGAGTAAGTCTTTCCACCCGAATCAAAGACTAATCACATGAAACATAAAACAAGATTAGAACACACTAAAGAAAGAGTCAAAGAATGCCAAATATAATGAAGAAGACAAAACAAATCACCTAAAGATGTCCTCTGGCTAGTATGAAGAAACACTAAGTTATCAATTTTCTTTTTAACAAAAACACTAGGTAGAGAAAATATAGGATTTAAAATAGAATTAGAACTAAAAAAATAAAGAACTATAATTTGAAAAGGAATTAAAATCACAATAAACAAAAGAACCCTTAAAAATCAAAAGAAACTTTCTACATAGCCAATGCTTAAAGTAAAAAGAATAATAAATCAATGATTTAGAAACATTAAAACAATAAGAAGAAAGGAATTATTTTTCACTTAAAGAAGAAGAAAACACATTTTGACAATAATTAGAAGAACTACCCTTGAAAAAATTACATTTAAAACAAATGGAAAAACAATTATTAGAAGTTAAACATTTTAAAGAAGAAATACAAAAACAATAGTTTAAAGAAGAAAACAAACATTCATCACTAAATGAAAACCTAGTAACATAAAAACTATGATTAAAATGAGAAGAATTACACCTAAAACAAATAAAACATGTACAATTGCCTAAACAAAAGCAAGAAAACTCCCTTTTACACAAGTTTGCAACCTTACTCTTTGTTATAACACCATTATCATGAGAATTAAGAGTTAGGTTGTCTTGCTTGCTAGGCTCTTCCACAAAAAACCATTCTTTATAACCTTGCAAAAGAAACATAAAAGCATTATACAAAAGATTATAAATTTCGTTAGTAGTGTAACCTTTGAACAAAAACATAGTTGTAGGCTCTTTAGAAGAATAACTCTCATCACTCTTTTTTCATAAAGATTTTTATCTTTTTCACCCTCTCCATTTGCATGCATATCTCTTAGGTTTGGTGCATCCTCTCTAAGCTCTCTTTTTACCACTTCATTCCTCTATATTGTTTTCACATAACTCTCCTTTTGTCTTGCAATTAATTATTTTTCTTTCATGTGTGCGCATTCTCTCTCTCTTTTTATTTCTTTTTCTTTTAGTTCGTCAACAAGTACATTGTCATGTATGAGATTTACAAATTGAACATTGGAAAAAACTTGTAATGGTGGTGTCTTATCGTTATGTAAACTAGTATTATCACCATTCTCTAATACAATCATAGCCTCTTTATTTGTACAATCATGTTCAAAATCTTGACTTTTAATACTTGAATCTTCATGTAAATAAGAAGTTTGAATGTCAATTATACCTTTAAAAGCAATAATCTCATCATCAATGGTAGCATTAGAAGTTTGTCTAGGTCTTAGAAACAATTCTTCATAAGCATTTGGGGTATACCTTTTTTGCAATCTTCTCTTTATCCCTTGCCATGTAGAGATAGGATTTTGTCCATAATACTCTCTAGCATATGATGATTGTTCCCACCATAAGAAGGCATCATCTTCAAAACTAATGACAACAGTCATTACCTTATTTTCCTTAGAAAAGTTATGGTATTCAAACACAGTCTCTACTTGCTTTTTCCATGTTAAGTACTTTTCAGGACCACCTTTTCCATAGAATTTTGTCATTTTTGGCTTGTAGTTGTATTGCAAGCTCGACTCAACTTATGGTTCAAATTTGAAAGACTATCTGTCAATTGTTTCATTTTATCTAACATGTCTTTCATGGATCACATAAATTCATCCCTTTTTCTCTCTTCCAAACCTGTCATTCTATAAGAAGAAGCAAGAAAACAAATAGAATCCTCACAACACTCGCTCATGTGTTTACACTACAAAAAGATGACATTTCTCTCGTGTTTTACACAATAAGGCTTTTACCCTCTTATAAGCTCACACACACTTGCCTTTTCCCACTCAATATTATTTTCTTTAAGTTCTTTAAAGACTAAGTTACTTTATGTTAAGAGAAGCTCAAACCGAACATAAAACAAGCACAAACCATACCTAAACACTTATATAAAAAAGAATTGAAAATAACACAATCTGGTTGTAAGCAAACAAATAACCGAAGATCTACTGAAAATTTAAGAATTGGAAGGTAGGTAAAGTTGCAAAGTGGTGTTTTGAACTCAAAATTGATAGAAAATCAAGCCTAGGCTGAATGCAAATAAGAGAATTAAAATTGACTTCTTTGGTGCAAATAAGTTCTTATGCAATTCCTAACTTCCTTTATTTTTTTTGTTCTTTTATTATTATTATTTTTTTGACATTGGAAGCTTAAAAAAAATTGAAATTGAAAGAATTACAAAGAACAACTCAAAAACCATGCAAAATCAAGTATAAGCTAAATTGAGTAAGATTAAGGGCAAATTCATAATTTCACCTTCCCCTTGAATTTGAATGATATGGTTCAGCCCTAGACACATAAGAAACACCAATAAAGTGATTAGACATAAGAAATGAATGAATTGGAATCATAAATAATGAAGAAATTGCAAGAAACAAGCTAAAAATCAAGTTTCCTTAATTTAAGGAAATTCTGGCAAACTTTCAAATTTCAAGGAATTTCTTGAATTAAACACTTCAAATCTGCAATTAGGGACACAAGAAAGGTAATTCATAAAGAAAAGTGAATTTGAATTGAAAGAAACAAAGAAATCCAACTAGAACAAAGAAACAAGCTTATTTTGCAAAGTTCCTTGATTTAAGGAAATTTTGCAAAAGTATGAGATTGTTATGGAATTTTTTGATGAAATTTGATATGGGATGGTAAATCAAGCTAATATAATGAATGAAGGTGAAAAAAAATAGATTGGAATTGAATTGGACAAGTAGAAGATAATTGGTGCTAGAATTGCTCAATTCACAATTTTCCATGTTTTAATGAAATTTTGAAAAATAATATGTTTGAATTAGATTCTAATGATGCAAGCTCATTTTGGATGATGAAACACACTAATTTAATGATGGAAATCAAAGAAAATAGAATGTAACATAATGGAAGAAGATGAAACTAAATTGATAATGATAGTGCTAATTTGCAATTTAGAAGTTTTTTGTGATTTTCTTAATGCAAACTAACCATAATTGAATTCTAACACAAAAGAATGATTAAATATGATGAGACAAATGAATTTGACAAAAGAAAAGAAAGACAAATAGAATGGAACAAAAAAAAAATTAATGGAACTGAAACAAGAAGAAGAAGAAAATGTGATTTGAATGTTTTAATCACATGAACATAAGCAAATAATGAAGAACAATGCAATAACAACACATCCATATTTGTTTATAAGTACTGACTTTTAAGGATGAAATTTTTTATAAGAGTGGAAAAATTGTAACATCCCTATCCTTATTCATTGGCATTCCCACATTAACATATTCATTACATAGATGATTTGCAATCCCATGAATTTGATAAGCATGACGATGACACTTGCGCCATTGCATTTGGGGCATTTGAACACAGATGTAATGTTTGTATAGTTACATGGAAAATTATCTTATGTTGTGTAGATGTTATAATATCATAAATAATGATGCTTTTGGGTTTATTTAAAAGTATAAGGAGTATATGGGATTAGTACATAGATGGACATCAAGAATGAGTGAAGAAGAAGGACTAAAAGAGCAAAATTGAACTTCCAACACACAATTGTAAGCCAACATGATTTTGTCTTATTAGATTAGGTATACAAATTGAATTTCCATTCCTTTATGAGCATATTAGAGAGGAAAAAATGTGAGGGAGTACAATAAAAGAAAGAGAGCTAAGAAAGAAATAAATAAAAGAGAAAAAGAAGAAGAAGAGGAAGAAAAATGAGCAAGCTTGGAAAAAAAACCCTAAGTTTTTCTAGTTTTGGAAAAAGAGGTAAGTGATTTTATCTTATTCCTATATGAAATTACTGATGCATTCGGCCAAGTCAAGTCCAATGAGGATCCATTACAACTTTAAGGCCAAATTATAAGTGGGAGGCTAAAGAAGTTTAAAGATGCACTTGGAGCTTTTATACAAGGAAGGATATGAAAAGCATTCTCCCAAATAGACCAAGAATTGTATGAAGCCCAATGCATGAAAAAGGAAGCTTAGACTTTTCAAGAGGAGTGCTTGATTTAATCCATTAGAGTCCAATTGATGGTGAGGACAAAAGCCTAACAGAAGATAAACCCAAATGTTAAAGATCCATGCTAGATTTGCTTAGTTGGCATTGTCTTCTTATTGCAATAAGGAATTCTCCTCATTGGTTGAATATCATGTTGCTTTTAGTTAGAACTCTATAGCTAGTTATTTATTTATGTAAGGAACCTTGAAATAAAGTGTTTTAATACTAGAAATTAGCTAGGCCATATAATGGCAACCAATAAGATTACTTAGGCCAGATCATGGCAACTAATAGGATTATTTGCTTTTAGTATTTATGTGAGAGTGAGATTAGTTCTCATAATAGGTTTAGGAGTTGTAAATTTGGCCAAGACATGTAAGGCTAAATTAGAAAATGTTTTTTAGGGTTTTCTTAACATTTGTGAAGGGTATTTAAGCCCCTATTTTGTTATTAATAATATAACATAGGATTTTTGCTTAACTTTATGAGATTGATTCTCTTCTTGAGTTCTTAAGCGGACTTGGTGAGATTATTGAGTGGGCTTGATAATTTCACAAAATTAGTTTAATCTAGGTCTTGAATTACTTGGTTAATTTAAGATTGAAATTGACACAACTTAAATCATATATTCTAGGTTGTTAAAAACAAGTTTTCTAATGATATAGTTTATATTTAAGGATTTATTTTCTTCTTGATCTTTGGATTATACTTGGGACTTGTGTTCATCAAATGGGTCAAAAGCTAATTTCACCTCATTTGTATCGGATTGGTATCAAATCTAAGGTTATTCAAGATCAAAAGGTATTATTCTTGCATTGTTCTTCATTGTTTGCTTGTGTTCTTATAATTAGAACATTCAAATCACATTTTGCCTCTTATTCTTCTTGTTTTAATTAATTTTATTGTGTTCCATTTTTTTTCTCTATTTTCTTCTGTTAAATTCATTTGTCTCATCATATTCATCATCTTTTGTGTTAGAATTCCATTCTCATTAGTTTTCATTAAGAAAATCACAAAAAACATCTAAATTGCAAATAAGCACACTGTCATTATCAATTCAGTTTCATCTTGTTCCATTGTGTTACATTATGTTTTCTTTCATTTCCATCATTGAATTAGTACGTTTCCTTATCCAAAAACATGCTTGCATCATTAGAATCTAATTGGAATAGATTGATTTTCAAAATTTCAATAAAATAAGGAAAATTGTGAATTGAGCAATTCTAGCACCAATTATGTTCTACTTGTTCAATTAAACTCTAATCTATTTTTTTTCACCTTCAACTAATATATTAGCTTGATTTATCTTCCCATATCAAATTTCATAAAAAATTTACATAAGAATCTTATACTTCTGCAAATTTTTCTTAAATACAAAAACTTTGCAAAATAAGTTTCTTTCCTTATTCTATTTGGATTTCTTTATTTCTTTCAATTCAAATTCATTTTTCTTCATGGATTAACCTTTCTTGTATCCCTAATTGCAGATTTGAAATGTTTAATTCAAGAAATTCCTTGAAATTTGGAAGTTTCCCAAAATTTTCTTAAATTAACGAAACTTAATTTTTAGCTTATTTCTTACGATTTCTTCATTGGTTTTTATTCTAATTCGTTTCTTTTTGTGTCTGATCGCTTTTTTTGTGTTTCTTAAGTGTATAAGGCTGAACCACATCATTAAATTCAAATGAAGGTGAAATTATGAATTTGCCCTTAATCTTACTCCATTTAGCTTATACTTTGATTTTGCATGGTTTTTAAGTTGTTTTTTTTTTTTTGTAATTTTTTCAATTTCAATTCTGTTTTAAGCTTCCAGTATCAAAAAAGAAAAAAATATATAAAACAATAAAAATAAAATATTAAAAAATGTCAACAAAAAAGAAAGAAAAGAAAAGTAAAAAAAAAAAAAGAAATAAATGAAGCTATAAATTGCATAAGAACTTGTTTATGCCAAAAGAAACTAATTTCACTTTTCTGATTTGCATTTAGCCTAGGCTTGATTGTCCATAATGTTGAGTTCAAAACAACACTTCGCAACTTTACCTAATTTTAAATTCTTAAATTTTGATTAGGTCTTTAGTTATTTGTTTGCTTGCAACCAGATTTTGTTACTTCCAATTCTTTGTTATCTAAATGTTTGGGTCTGGTTTATGCATGTTTTGTGTTTGGTTTGAGCTTGCCTTAACATAAAGTAACTTAGTCTTTAAAGAACTTATAGAAAATAATATTAAGTGGTAAAAGGTAAGAGTGTGTAAGCTCATAAGAGGGTAAAAGCCAATTATAAGTTAAACACGAGTGTGAGTGCCATCAATTGAGTGTAAACACATAAGGGAGTATTTGTGAGGATATTCTTTTGTTATTTTACTAACCATGGTAGAACCTAAAGAAGATCCATAATGGAAGTTGCTTGTGAAAGTTGTGCAAGATAGTGTGGCTCTTATGCAATAAGAGTTTAAAGAGGTGAAACAACAGTTTGGAAGTATTTGAAACTCCTCCAATTCAAATAACACATGCACCCATTCAAGACAATCAAGGCATGGTAGATTCATCAATGATGAGGAGGATGGTGATTTAGATGAAGAAAGTTCCCAAAGATCAAGCATGTAAGATGGCAATCTAAGTGGCATTAACCTAAAAATTCCTACTTTTCAATGGCAAGGGTGATTCAAAGTCTTGTTTATCATGGGAAAAGAAAGTAGACTTTGTATTTTATTGTCAAAAGTATAGTGAGGAGAAGAAAGTTGAGCTTGCAACTATAGAGTTTGTAGATTATGCTCTTGTATGGTGAGATCAAATCATGTGCACTAGGAAAATATAAGGGGATAGTCCACTTAGCACTTAGGAAGAGATGAAAAGAGTCACAACAAAATTTTTTATACTTAGTCATTACTATAGAGATTTACACAACAGATTGCAAAGACTAGTGCAAGGGGGAAAAATGTGGGAGAATATTACCAAAAGTTAGAGGTAACTTTAATTACAGCTAAATTTGAAGAGACCTTGGAGTAAACAATGGCAAGATTTCTTGCTGAACTCAATAAATAAATTGCTAATCAAGTATAGATGTACCCCTATAATGATTGGATGATTTGTACCACAATGTTATCAAGGTGGAAAAACAACTAAAGGGTAAACCATCTAGGCCTAATTTCAATTAAGTTTCTTGGACTAACAAGTTTAAAGTGGTGATAAGCCCAATATAAGGTCAAAGGCTGAACCACCCAATAAGGAAGGAGGGAAGCCAATGTTTCCTAATAGGGCCAAACCTAATAAGCCCAATAAGAGTAGCTCAATTATTTGTTTCAAATGCCAAGGAAAAGGGCATTTTTCACGTGATTGCCCTAATAAAAGAATATTGATTTTGATAGATGGTGAGATTACTAGTAAAGATAAAGATGGAGAAGAAACAGATCCTGAAATGCCTCCATTAGAAAATGTCAGTGATGTTGATGAAGAAGACCCCAATTAGGTAACAAGTAAAGATATTTTTGTGATTAGACATATTAAATGCTCAAATAAAGGATGACCATGTGCAAAGGGAAAATATATTTTATACAAGGTGTAGAATAAATGGCAACTTATGTCTTATTAAAATTGATGGTGGTAGTTGCACTAATGCAGCTAGTACCTACCTAGTTGAAAAGATGAAATTGCCAACTTTAAAGCATCCTAAACCATATGATTTGCAATGGCTAAATGAAAGTGGCAAAATTAAAGTTACAAAGCAAGTTAGGATAGCATTTTCAATAGGCAAGTAAATGGATGAAGTCTTATATGATGTTATTTCTATGGAAGCCAGTCATATACTTTTGAGCTGCCCTTGGCAATATGATAGTAGGGTAAAACATGATGGATTTTCTAATGTATAAAAGTTTGATTTTAGGAGTAGACTCTTTGTATTATCTTTATTATCCCTTTCTTAAATTTATAAAGATCAATAAATTTTGAGAGAGAGATAATGCGTGCATAAATAAGAAAAAGAATTAGCACGACAAAAGGAGAGTTATGAGAAGGTGTGAGCAAAGAGTGGAAAAAATAGAGGAAAGAGTGGATGCATATCAAAAAGGAGTGGTGTATGAAAAAGGTAAGGGTGTGAAAAAAAAAAACAATTTATGTAAAAGAGAGGGATGTGATGAAAGCCTTGCTAGTCAAAACACCTATGGCTATGCTATTGTACAAAGATTTGTAAATAACATGTTTTTTCTTTCAATAATGATCTAACCAATTTTCTTCCTAGTAATTTTATTGCTTTATTACATGAATTTAAAGATTTGTATCTTGAAGATGTACAAAAAGGATTACCACCCTTAAGAGGTATTGAACACCAAATTGATTTCATCACAGGCTCTGAAATTCCTGATAGGCCAGTCTATAAAAGTAATCAGAATGAGACAAATGAACTTCAAAGGCAAGTAGAAGAGCTAATGGGCAAAGGTTTGGCAAGGGAGAGTATGAGTCCATGTGTTGCTCTTATTTTGTTTGTACCTAAAATGGATGGATCATGGCACATGTGTGTAGATCGTAGGGCAATTAATAAAATTAACATTAAATATATGCATCCAATTCCTAGGTTAAATGACATGCTAGATGAATTGCATGGTGCATCTATGTTTTCAAAAATTGATTTAAGGTTTGGATATCATCAAATTTGTATGCGTGAAGGGGATGAATGGAAAATAGCTTTTAAACTAAATATAGTTTGTATGAATGGGTAGTGTTGCCTTTTGGGCTAACTAATGCCCCTAACACTTCTATGGGATTGATGAACTATGTGTTGCATGCATATTTAGGAAAATTTGTAATTGTTTATTTTGATGACATTCTTGTAATAGATCTTTAGATGAGTATTTAGAGCATGTTAGGTTGGTTTTTGATGTTTTACGTAACGAAAATTTGTATGTTAACTTTAAAAAGTGTTTTTTTTACTAGTAGACTTGTTTTCTTAGGATTTATGGCAAGCAAAGATGGAATATAAGTTGATGAATAGAAGGTAAGTGTTATTTCCTCTTGGCCAAAACCTACTACCATAAGTGAGGTAGGATCTTTTCATGGTTTGGCTAGTTTTTATAGAATGTTTGTTAAGGATTTTAACATATTATGGCACCCCTAACTGAAATTGTAAAGAAAAATGTTGGATTTCAATAAGGGGAAGCACAACAAAAGGTTTTTGATTTGTTAAAATCTAAATTAACTAATGCACCATTTTTAGGTTTGCCTCATTTTGTTAACACCTTTGAAATTGAAAGTGATGCTTCAGGTTTGGGAATTGGAACTATTTTGATGCAAGGATAAAGGCCAATTATTTATTTTAGTGAAAAACTTAGTTGCCTACTCTTAACTACATAGCCTATGATAAAGAGATGTATGAATTAGTTTGGGCCTTGTAAACATGAGAACATTGTCTTTGGCCTAAAAAATTTGTTATCCATACAGATCATAAGTCTTTAAAATACCTTAAGGGACAACAAAAGCTAAATAAAAGACATGATAAATGAAGTGAATGCATAGATTATTTTCCATATGTCATAAGGTATAAATAAGGTAAGGATAATGTAGTGGTCGATGCACTATCTAGAAGGTATGTTCTTCTTGCTCTTTTATATTCTAAATTGCTTAGTTTTGCGTCCATTAAAGACTTGTATGTTAATGGTGCTAAATTTAGCCAATACTACTAGAATTATGAGAAAACCACTTTTGAGAAGTATTATAGGCATGATGGATCTCTATTTAGAGATAATAAACTTTGAGTGCCTAAATCTTCTTTACTTAGATTGATAGTTTAAGAAGCCCAAAGGGGTGGACTTATGGGGTACTTTGGTGCGTAAAAGACCTTAGATCTATGCATGAACACTTTTATTATCCTAATATGCGAATTGATGTGCAAAAAGTTTGATAGACGTGTTACATGTAAATAAGCTAATTCTAAATTGAAACCACATGGATTATATATGCCTTTATTCATACCTAGTATGCCTTGGATTGATATTTCAATGGATGTTGTTTTAGGTTTACCTAGGTTAAAATATGGTAAAGATTCTATTTTTGTGGTTGTTGATAGATTCTTTAAAATGGCACACTTTATCGAATGTCACAAAACTAATGTGCCATTAATATTACAAATTTTTTTTTCAAATAAATTGAGATAGCATGGTATGCCTAGAACTATTGTTAGTGATATGGATACAAAGTTTTTGAGTTTCTTTTGGATAACATTGTGGAGTAGATTAGGAACTAAATTATTGTTTTCTATTTCTTCTCATTCGCAAACTGATGGTCAAATAGAAGTTATTAATAAAACTATAAGGCAACTTTTAAGAGTTTTAATTAAAAAGAACTTGAAATCTTGGGAGGATTGTTTACCACATATAGAGTTTGCACATAATAGGAGTGTGTATTCATCCAACCATTATTGCCCTTTTAAGATTATTTATGGGTTTGTACCATTAAGTCCATTAGATCTTTCCCCTATACCTTCAAATATGTGTATGGACTTACAAGGAAAAAAGAAATATGATTATGTTAAGCAATTGCATGAGAAGGTACATTTGAACATATAAAAGAGGAATAAATAAGTAATTAGAAATGCAAATAGGGGTAGAGTTAGAGTTGTATTTGAATTAGGAGATTGGGTTTGGGTACACTTTAGGAAAGAGAGATTTCCTAATCTTAGGAAAAGTAAGCTTAGTCTTAGGGGAGGTAGACCTTTTCAGGTTTTAGAGAGGGTTAATGATAATGCTTAGAAATTATACTTGCCAAGTGATTATAATGTTAGTGTTACTTTTAATGTTGTTGATTTGTCACCTTTTGATTTTGATGCAGGTTTAGATTTGAGGACAAATCCTTTGGAGGAAGGAAAGAATGATGCATTTGGCCAAGTCAAGTCCAATAAGGATCCATTACAACTTTAAGGCCCAATTATAAGAGAAAGCCTAAAGAAGTTCAAAGATGCACTTGGAGCTTTTATGCAATGAAAGATATGGAAAGAATTGGCCAAAATCGACCAAGGATTGCATGAAGCCCAAATGCATGAGGATGGGAGTTTGGACTCTTTAAGTGGAGTGCTTAATTTAATCTAATACAGCCCAGTTAATGGAAAGGACCAAAGCCGAACACCATTTTGCCATAGCATAAAATTAAGCCCAAAATGTGAAGAGAAGCCCAAATGTTAAAGATCCATGCCAAATTTGCTTAGTTGGCATTGTCTTCCTATTGCCATAAGGAATTCTCCTCATTGGCTAAATATCATGTTGCTTTTACTTAGGATTCTGTAATTAGTTGTTTATTTATGTAAGGAACCTTGAAATAAGGTATTTTAATGGTATAAATTAGCTAGGCCATATCATAGCAACCAATAGGATTACATAGGATCATGGCAACCAATAGGATTATTTGCTTTTAGTCTTTATGTGAGAGTGAGATTAGTTCTCCTAATAGGTTTGGAGTTGTAAATTCACCCATAACATGTAAGACTGAATTATATAGGATTTTTAAGGTTTTTATTAACATTTGTGAAGGGTATTTAAGCCCCTATTTGGTTATTAATAAGGGAACAATTGATTTTTGCTTAAACTTTGTGAGATTGATTCTCTTCTTGAGTTCTTGATGGACTTGGTGAAATTGTTGAGTAAGCTTGATAATTTCACAAAATTAGTTTAATTTAGATCTTGAATTACTTGGTTAATTTAGGATTAAGATTAACACAACTTAAACTATATATTCTAGGTTGTTAGAAATAAGTTATCTAAGGATCTAGTTTAGATTTAATGATTTATCTTTATATTGATCTTTGAATTATACTTGGGACTTGTGTTCATCAAATGTGTCAGAATCTAATTCCACCTTATTTGTATCAATTACTCCTTTATAACTTGTTAAATATGCATAATTAGAAAGAATTATGGAGTAATTATAGGTAGAGGTCATGTATGAAAGTTAAAGCTTAAAAGAAATAAAAGCTTATTGTGTTGGTTAGTGTTAGAGCAAACTATTGCACCAATAATTTCATAACCCTGGAATGGGAATTAGGGAAAGCATAAAATATTAAAATCATAGATATATGCTTCATCTCATCATGTAAAACAGTTTTGCTTAATATGATGTGTGTGAAGAGTTATGCCTCCTTCACTAGGGTTGGTTCATAACCTGCCAAAACCTCCTTAGTCTAGCTATTTTCGTATATTTTAATGGCCTTATGTTCTCATTTATCCAAAGTGAAAAACATTAAAGATGTAGAGTTTTATCACATCTAAATATTTTTGATTAATTTGTTGTGTGGGAAGAGATATTACTTTTTTATTGTGACTGACCTTGAACCTATTGAAACTTGCTCAAACTATTGATTTGGTATAACTAGATTTGATGGCCATATAATGTGAATTAGGTGATGTGCAAAGTTGTGTCTTAACTAGGTTTTGAAAAAATAGTTTTGAAAAAACACATTATGCATGAGGTGATATTGCTCATTTATCTTGACTGATTCTTAATATGTTAAAACTTGTTCACCCTAAGATTTATCATTTATTTTGATGAACATATAGACTAAATTAGGCAAAGCATAAAACATTAAAAATATTCATTTTATGAGTTTTATAACTTTTGGTAAATTATTTTGGAATTGAATTTGTACAATTTGAGATATGGCTAAAAATGTAAGACCTAATTATACTATGTTCACATTGATATTGGCCAAAATTCAAAATTTCTCAATATTTTCTATATGTCTTATATTAATATGAATATTAACTATGTTGTATCATTATGTGTCTAGTGTATGTAGAAAAAAGAATTAATTCAGTTGGATAAATATATCAAGACTTATTACAATTAGAGTGTAGCAAGGCCAAGACACCATACAAGAAAAATAAGTTTAAACACTTGACCCGCTTGCATGAAATATGACCATAGTTGCATATCAAGCATCAAAATCATCTTGACATTTCATAATGATATATGTATCAATCGTTAGATTCTTAACACATTGAGGAAGTCTAAGAGAAAGGTTCAAAGTTACCATAAAGTTTGGTTGCATCAATGGTGAGTAAAAGCTATAATTGGATTCTAATGTGTATACAGGTGATTTTAAGATACGATTGGGTTCTAATATGTGTATATATTAATGAAAACTGACATTTTACATGTGAATGAAAGTCAAATAAGAATTATATGATCTTAATGATTACTTGTTATACCATTATGAATGAACACTTACATAAGGAACTAAAAGGGCATTGTGACTAGCTTGTCAAATATTTGCAAGTCACTTGGAAAAGGGACCAATATGCCCTATTATGGCACATGTTATTGATCAAATGATTCATTTGCTATATGATGACCAATAAAATCAAATGCCATTTGATTCACATGAATTCTTAAGAGTAGTGTTTGCCTTGCATGTTTATAACAAAATTAAACAATCAATTGCATTTGCATTTGCATAGTCAATTCTTACACTTGTAATGTATCCTAATAATATTTGATTGTTGGATCTGCCATTGGAATTTAATTATTGTTTTTATGCATTAAGTCTTGACTCACCAAATCACAATTATTATTTTTAGATAGTAAAGCATAAGGTTTGGGCATTTTGGAGCATAAAGTTTTGTATATATACATATGGACAATAGTTCATCGATTGAATTCTAACTCTTTCTATCCTTATGTCATCTACATATACCTAAATAAGAATCAATTTGTGGTCACCAATATTAAATGTGTTTTACTTAACATATATATATATATATTAAATAAAGAAACTGACATGCCTTTTTGGTTGTGTATGAATGATATAATAACCTTTGTACATATGGATACTTGGACATGAATGTTATGCTTCATAAAAGGAAATGGGCATTACAGAAGCCCCTTTTCCAAAGTAGTGATCAATAAAATATTGAGGAGGGACAATACATTGGCACTATCCATAGGTGAAATATGGAGTTGCACTCGACTTTTTATCGATATAAGAATCACAGTAAGGATAAAATATGAACCTATCTAAGTCATTTAAAAGGCCCAATTCATCTTCACCCCATTAATCATTGGCTTCAAAAATTAGGTAAGGTATAGGAAGTGATTAGGCACCGACAAACCGCCTGGATATTGGGATTTGGCCTCTAGTTATCTTTGATTCCCTTTTTACCATTTTAGCTATATTATTAATTAATTTCATTAACACTCCTAAAGATGTTTCTAACACATCCAATCAAGCATATAATCATCAAGGCTTCACAATCACATAAAAAGGGATAGAGACATGCAGCATTAAATGGGGGGTCATGCATATCAAACAATCACAATCCAGCATAATCACACATAGTGGGACATATCCTATCCCTCTCCACAACGTACAAAAAAAAAAACACATGTTAGTAATCATCATAAAAGCAATGTAATAAAAACACAAAAAGAATCAAACTATAAAAGAGGTATCACTAAGATATCTAAGTCAAAGGAAACCTAATTAAAGCCAAAGTTTAAAGTGGACAACATCCCAACATCATAGAACCATATAATAGTGATAGTAATAAGACACAAGCAAATTAACCATGGAATGTGAGATATCATAAGTATGGCATACAAAGGCACTTTAAATAATGTTTAAGGCCTACAACAAAGTTATTATAAGTGGTTATGGTTATGAAACCCTCATCCATAATGGTCATAAAAAACTAAGTGTCTATAAACATCACTAACCATAAAAAAGGTTAGGATGTTAAGCATAAGGAACAACTAGGAGGCCAAAGATGCATAACATGATAATAAATACTATGACATTATAAGAATCATCAAGAAGTGGTCTTTCTCCCCAATAACAATCTAATAGTTACCATAACATAAAAAGAGGAAGAGTATACAAGATAAGCAGCTCACAACCCCTCTTGATAATAACAAATGAAAAAAGTACCCAAATGTTAGGCTTAATTTGTTCATAGATATTTGGTGAGATTTAGGCTTGATTTGGTGTTAATCTATGTCTAAATTAAGTTATTTTGGATGATTTAGTGTTGTTTCCCACATTTGGATGATTTGGTGTTGTTTCACACATTTAGATGATTCAGAGATCATTTAGCAAGTTTGGAGCAAATTAAGACTAAAATAGACAAAGTTGACAACTTTAAAGAGAAAGCTTGAAATTTGGACACATGAAGATGGAAAGCACATTGTTGCACCTGCAACCAAAGTTACAAGTTGCAACTTCCCATGGCCTGATGAGTTTCGCAAGCTACAACCTAGATGCTCCATATCTTACTTGCTTACCTTTTTTTTAGGTTTTTTGAAGGAGTATTTTAAGCCAACTTATAGGGTTTTCAATGGAGTTTTCTTCAACACTAAATAGAGGTATTTTTAATAAAAGAAAATAAGGAAAACACATTTTAAAATGAGATCAAGTGCAAGAGTTCAAAGATTCATTGTATCAAGGAAGAAAAAGTGGAAAAGATCTATCAAAACCATCGAGACATTTCATTTTTCCTTCTATTATTTCTTATTTCCATTTTTAAAACGAAGCTTTTGCTTTTGGATTTTGCTTATTTTATACTATATAAGACTAGATATTTTACTGTGGACGTTAATATAGCTATGGATAATGAATGATTGATTTATGATTTTAATCACTATGTTGGAATTTTGTTCTTTTGCAAGTAAATGGTTATTGATCTTAATGTTTATGATTACTTGATCACCAATTACATGTCTTGTGTTTCATTTATTGATCAAGAGATTATAAATGAAAATATACTTAGAATCATTTCCTTAGGTTAATCGACTAGTAGAGATACCCATTTAACCTATTGTTATCACTTAAAAGATTGCTTGAGTTGATGAAGGAACACAATCTTAGTTCATAGTGAGAGATGGATATAGAGGAATGGTTACATATTAAGTGACATCTTAAGAGAGAACCTTAATAACTAGAGAGGCAATTGATAATTGTAACTCTTAATCCAACATAGCATTGAATAATTAATGATTATTCAATGGTGAGATCAAAGTTGTGACCTTGCAAGGTAAACACTACTCTTGGGAATTCATGTGATTTAAGTGACATTTGATTTTGCTCGCCATCATAAAACATGTGATTCATTTGATCAATAACATGTGCTATAATAGGACATATTAATCTATTTTTCGAAGTGATTTGCAAGTGTTTCACAAGTTAGTAACAACATCCTTTTTGTTCCATATTAAAGTGTTCATTCACAATGGTATACCAAGTAATCACTAAGGTCATATAATTCTCACTTGACTTCTATTTACATGTAAAATGTCGCAATTCAATCACATATACATGTAATAGAATACAACCATATCATAAAATCATCACACAGACACATTAGAATCCAATTATGGCTTTTACTCACCTTTAATGCAACCAACCTGTATGGTAGGTTTATACCTCTCTCTTGAGCTTCCTCAATGTGTTAAGATTCCCTTTTACCAAAAATAGAAAAGCTTAAGGTTCCTTACAAGGTAGCTTACTTTTTCTTTCTTTTCTTCTTCTTATTCTTCTTTCTCTTTTTCTTTTTCTTTTTCTTTTTCTTTTTCTTCTTCCTATTCTCCTTCCATTATATATTCCTTAGGTCATTTTTTTTATTGCCCCTCATATTTTTGTCTCTCTAATCTACTTATAAAGAAGGAGAAATTTAAATTGTATATCTATTCTAATAAGATAAAATCACGGTGGCTTACCACCATTGGTTGGAAGTTCAATTTCCTTCTTTCAGTCCTTTATCTTCACTCTTTCATCACCTTCATCCATCTACTAATCCTTATATGCTTCCTATACTTTTAAATAAGCTTAACAACACCATTATTTATGATACAATAAGATGCACAAAATATATGTTAATTTGTCATGCAACTATTCAAACATCACATATATGTTCAAGTGCCCTAAATGCAATGTTGTAAGTGTCATCATCATGCTTATCAAATTCACATATGTAATGATCATTTATCCAATGCATATGTTCATGTGGGATTATAACTCATTTATGCAGTGTATATGCTTATGTGAGAATGCTAATGAATAAAGATAGTGATGTTACATTTTTTCCACTCTTATAAAGAATTTTGTCCTTAAAATTTAATACTGTAAACCAAACGGATTCTTCAATTTTGTAATTGCTTTGTCTTATAACCAATGATTGTCATGAGTTCTTCAACATAACTTACATCATTAACAATTATTAGTGTTGGATCCCTAAGCATATGTGTAGGATCATATTGATACTTTTTAAGCATGCTCACATGAAATACATCATAAATTTTAGCCATGTCTAGTGGTAATGCTAACCTGTAAGCTAATGGACAATTCTTTCTAGGATCTTATACAACTCTATGTATCAAGGACTCAATTTCCCTTTCTTGCTAAATTGAATTATTCTCTTTTCATGGTGAAACTCGAAGGAACACTTTATCTCCTACCTCATATTCCATTTCTATTGTGTGTTGGTTTGCTTAGCTTTTTTGTGTGTCTTATTCTGCTTTAAGCTTGCTCTTGATTACTTTCACCATATCCATAATGTCTTGCACTAGCTTTGGCCCTTATAAAGCACACATCAGTTCTTCATCCCTACAGATAGGACTTTGACATTTTCCTTCATACAGTGTTTCATATGGTGCCATTTATATACTATTATGATAATCATTATTATAAGCAAATTCAATTAAGGGAATATATTCATCCCACGCACCTTTGAACTCTATCACACAAGCTCAAAAGCATATCATTAAGTGTTTGAATTGCCTTTTTTGATTGTTCATTTGTTTGACGATGAAAAACAACATTGATACTCAACTTGATACCCAAAGCCTATTACAAACTCACCCAAAGTCGAAATGTAAATTGCAGATCTTTATCTAATACAATGGACATAGGGACACCATGTAATCTAAAATGCCATCCATATATTTCTTAGCCAAGTTTTCAAGTGAACTAACCCATCAAATAGGCAAAAAGTGAGCTGACTTAGTAAATCAATGATCACCCTTACAACATCATTCTTCTTCAAAGTTTGCAGTAACCCATATACAAAGTCCATGATTATTCTTTCCCATTTCCCTGTTGAAATCATCAATGCATTTTTCCAATTAGTGTTTGATGTTCTGTTATAATCTACTAACAAGTCAAACATGTTGAAACATAGGTTGTTACATCTTTTTTCTTTTTGGTCCTCTAAAAATGAGATTGCAGGGTTTTATACATTTTCATCATTCCTAGATGTATGGCATATAGAGCATTATCTACTTATAGGATTTCTCTTTGAAAGTTATCAACATTAGGCACATAAATATGAGATCCCAACATCAAGGCATCATTTCGAATATCAAAATTAGTGTGTTTCCCTTATTTTACTTTTCTAATAATTTTCTGTAACTTTGGATCTTTGCCCTATGCTTCTTTAATTCAATCATGCAATATCATTCTCACCTGAAAAGTAGTAATTAGAACCCCATTCTATTACATGTTTGGTTCCATATTTATAGCTTGTAATTAAAATAAATAAGATAATGGAAATACCTTCAAATGGACTACACTACTTCTTGATTTACTACTAAAAGCATTTGCAACCACATTTGCCTTTCTTCGGTGATACTTAATGTTGAAATCATAATCTTTTAGTAGTTTTAACTACCGCCTTTATCTCATATTTAATTCATTTTGGCTTAATAAATACTTTAAGTTCTTGTGATCCATAAATATCTAAAAAGTTTCTCCATACATTTGATGCCTTCATATTTTCAAATAAAACACAATAGTAATAAGTTCTAGGTCATGTAATGGGTAAGATAATTCATAAGGCTTCAGTTGTCTAGATGCATATGCAATTACCTTACTAGGTTGTATTAAAACACATCCCATATTTTGATGAGAGGCATCATTATAAACTACAAATCTTCTATTACTTGTAAGAATGGCTAAAACTCGAACATATGTTAATCCATCTTTTAATTCATCAAAAATCTTTTAACATGCTTTAGACCACTGAAATGTTGTATCTTTTCAAAGTAACTTAGTTAAAGGAGCAACTATAAGTGAAAAGCCTTTAACAATTTGATGACAATACTTAGTTGGTCTTAAGAACTTTGGACTTCTACAATACTCTTTGGAGTTTCCCATTTTACTATTGCTTTAATTTTCTTTAGATCTACGAAAAACTATATGGCCCAAAAAATTGACATGATTAATCCATAATCCTCACTTGCTTAATTTAGCAAACAACTACTTTTCTCTCGAAATTTGCAATACAATTCTTAAATGTTGTTCATGCTCCTCTTTGCTCCTTGAATATGCCACTATGTCATCAATGAACACAATTACAAATCTATCCCAGTAAGGCTCAAGCACCTTGTTCATATGAGTCATGAATGTAGCTAGTGAGTTAGTCAAACCAAATGGCATCATAAAAAATTCATAATGCCTATAACTAGCATAAAAAGAAGTCTTTGGTACATCTAAATTTGAAAATTTAAGCTGATCATAGCTTGATTTCAAGTCAATTTTGGTAAATACTCGTGTTCCCTGTAACTAGTCAAACATATCATCTATTTTTGGCAAAGGATATTTATTATCTACAGTAACCCAATTCAACTGCTTACAATTAGTACATAGCCTCATTATCTAATCTTTCTTTTTAACAAATACACTAGAGCACCCAAAGGTGACGCAGTAGTCTAATGAATCCCTTATCAAGTAGTTCTTACAATTTAATCTTTAACTCTCTCAACTCAGCTAGAGCCATCCTATAAGGTAGAATGGATACTAATGGATACTAATGTTGTTCTTAGAACAAACTCAATCGCAAATTCTATTTCCTTGCCAGGTGGAAAATTAGGTAAATCAGCTGGAAATACATCTGGAAACTCATTTATGACTGAAATATTCATAAATAATTAATTAGTAAACTTTGTGTCTACCACATGTGCTAAATAAACCTCACAACCACTTTTAATCATGTGAAAAGCCTTAATAATAGAACTAGACATGCAGGGACAATTTGTCTTTCCCCTTGAAATGTAACCCTCATTAGATTTGGAGATTCCAAAACAACTTAGTAAAACAATTCACTATTGCATGATATTTGGTAAACCAGTCCATACCTAGTATCACATCAAATTCACAAAGGCGCAACATTGATAGATCAACATTCAACTCAATGTCATCAATGCAAATCACACAATCATGACATACGTTATCCATAATCATCACATCTCTTAAAGGAGTATCCACACATAAGTTAAAACCTAAAAGTTGATGGTTACTATACAATTGAGATGCCATGTTCAATGAAATGAATGAATGTGTGGAGCCAATATCAATTAATAAATTAACTTTTGAATCATGGAGAAAATTTTTTACCAATGATAACTTTTGGTGTCATGACAACTTTTTGCCTAGTCATCACAAATACTCTAGCCTACATTTGAGGTTTATAACTCTTACCTTTTGATATGTTCAAACCCTGCCCAACTGTAGTTA
Source organism: Omphalea diandra (assembly GCA_949677035.1). Lineage (NCBI taxonomy): Eukaryota > Viridiplantae > Streptophyta > Magnoliopsida > Malpighiales > Euphorbiaceae > Omphalea > Omphalea diandra. Next base: position 35,522 of record CATIWR010097112.1, on the reverse strand, counting down.
CTCTACCTCTTCCTCTACCCCTACCGAAAGATACTTTAGCTTTACTTGCTTTTGAAACTTCGACTGTGGATTCTGATGTAACCCTGCCTTTGCATCCCCTCAACATTATAAATAACTTAAGACAGTCTCTAAGCATATGGTCAAAAGATCCAGAAAAGTAGCACCCACCAGGTATTTTCTTGAATTCACCCTTATGCTACCTCCCATAATATACATATGAGGGTTATTGTTACATATCTTTGCCTTGACCTTTGCCTGTATAAGATGAAACCTTTAACCCCTTGCCTCTATAGCTAGAGTAACCACCATTAGTACTAGATTCAAATGGCATATAATCTCCATGTTTACCTTTCTTTCTACTAAAATCTCCCATAAACTCAGTATGCTCCTTTTTTACTCATTGCTCTATCCTTTCTTTTTCTTATCTCTCCATCCTGATTGTAACATCTTTTAGCATGTTATAACTCTTAAGATCTGTAGTCGTGATCTTGTTTTTGATCTCATATCTTAGTCCCTCTTTAAACTTTTAGCATTTATCTTTATCAGTGGCCATCATAAATGGTGCATAATGAGATAATTGATTATATTTTACCTCATACTCAACTACATTCATCTCCCTTATTTTATATTCATAAATTCCATTCTTTTATCAACTTTGTACAGTTTTGGCATGTAATTATTGTTGAACTCATGAAGAAAATCATCACATGTAAGCAATGGAGGCTAGATATTACTCCCTATAATGGTTTCTTAATAATTATATGTATCCCTATGTAATACAGACACTACATAATCAAACTTTTCTTCTGGTGTGCATTTCATCAAAGTTAAAACTCTTTGCATTCTTTCTAGCCATTTTTCTACCACTTTTGGATTTGTGGTACAATTGAAGTTAGTTGCACCTTGTTTTCTCAATTGTTCATACATTCTTTCTCTTCGATTTTTTGGACCTTACATTATTGGTTCACTAGTTTTATATTATGGTTTCCTATGAGACATTGTTATGCATGAGAATGTGTAAGAGATCTAACTTTGTCAATAACTCAATCTTTTAATGGTTGGTACAATGCTTCTATGGAATGCAAATTGGCTTACTTGCCTATCCTTAGTGAGTCAATGGTACTAGCATGACTACCCTCTGCTAATAACTTATACACATATAAGATTGTGTCTTATGATAAAACATAGTAGTTTAAACGACATGTCATGTTCATATATATGTCCCTATGGAACCTACTCCTACTATGATACCACAAACTGTAACACCCATTTCTAAATATTAAGCGCGATATTCATGTCCAAGTATTCATATGCATAAAGGTTAACTCATCATTTATGCACAATCCAACATGTATTTAATGTACACATATGTTAACCAATTTAATGTTGGTAACCATAAACTAAAGCCTATCTAAGTACATATACATGACATGAAGAGAGAGAGAGAGTTAGAATTCAGCCAATGACATGTGCTCCATGTGTTTGTATGAAAAACTTTGTGTGCCAAAGTACCCAAAACTTATGCTTTAGTATCTAAAAAATATAATTTTGATTTGGTAAGTTACAACTTCATGAATAAAAGCAATAATCAAATTCTTATAGCACAACAAACAATTAAATACCATTAGGATACATTGTAATTATACGAATTGACTATGCAAGTGCAAATGCAATATATTGATTTTGTCATGACCGTGCAAGGTAAACACTACTCTTTGGAATTCATATGATTAAAGTGACATTTAATTTCAATAACTAGCATATAACATGTGATTCATTTGACAAATAGCATATGCAATAATAACACATATTGGTCCCTTTTCCAAGTGATTTATAACTCATTGACAAATTAGTCACAACATCCTTTTAGTTTCACATTTAAGTATTCATTCACAGTGGTATACCAAGTAGCCATTAAGATCATATAATTTTCACTTGACTTGTATTCACATGTAAAATGTCACAATTCAATTATATATAAATGTAATAGAACATAACCATATCATCAAATCATCACACATACACATTAGAATCCAATTATTGCTTTTACTCATCTTTGATGCAACCAACCTTCACAGTAGGTTTGAACCTCTCTCGTAAGCTTCCTAAATGTGTTAAGATCTCTTTTTTCCAAATTATAAAATCTTAGGGTTCCTTCCAAGGTAGCTTGGTGTTTCTTTCTCTTCTTCTTCTTTGTCTCTTTCCTTTCTTTCTTCCTTAGCTCTCTCTTTCTTTTGCTGCCTTACACATTTTTACCTCTTTATTATGCTCCTAATAGAGGAGAAATTCTACTTGTAAACCTATTCTAATAAAACAAAATCGTAGTGGCTTACCACAACTGGTTGGAAGTTTAATTTGTTTCTTTTAGTCCCTCTTATTCACTCCTTCATCACCTCCAAAGATCTACTAATCCCTATATGCTCTTTATATTTTTTAATAAGCTCTAAAATACCATTATTTATAATACTATAACATGCATACAATATATGTTAATTTTCCATGCAACTATGTAAACATCACATATGTGTTCAAGTGCTCTAAATGCAATGGTGCAAATGTCATTGTTATGCTTATCAAATTCACATATGCAATGATCATTTATCCAATGCATATGTTCATTTGGGATTCCAAATCACTTATGTAATAAATAAGTTCATGTAAGAATGTTAATGAATAAGGACAAGGATGATACATTTCTTCCACCCTTATAACGAATTACGTTCTATAAACAAATATGGATATTATCGTTTCATGTTCTCTTTGGTCTCCCATGTAGCCTTTTCGTATGAGTAGTTTCTCCATAACACCTTAACCAAATGGATTTCTCAATTTCATGATTGCTTTGTCTTGTAATTTATGATTTTCATGGGTTCTTTAACATAACTTACATCATATGCAATTACTATTGCTGGATCCTTAAGTATATATGTAGGATCCTATTAATATTTTCCAAGCATAATAGCATGAAATACACCATGAATCTAAGCCATTTATGATCATAGTGCTAACCTGTAAGCCAATGGACCAATTCTTTATAGGATCTCATACGACATTATGTATTAAGGGCTCAAGTTTCCCTTTCTTGTGAAATTGAATTATTCCCTACCATGGTGAAACTTAAAGGAACACTTTGTCTCCCACCTCATATTCCATTTCTCTTATGTGTTGGTCTGCATAGTTTTTTTGGTTTTCTTATATTGCTTTAACTAACTTGCTCTTGATTACTTTCACCTTTTTTATAGTGTCTTGCACTAGTTCTAGCCTTTCTAAAGCTCGTATCTATTCTTCGTCCCTATAGATATGACTTTGACATTTTCTTAAATATGGTGCCTCATATGGTGACATCTGCATATTGTTATCATAATGATTATTATAACCAAACTCAATCAACTCAATATATTCATCCCATGAACCTTTGAACCCTATCACATAAGCTCGAAGCATGTCTTCAAGTGTTTGAATTGTCCTTTTTGATTGTCCATCTATTTGAGGATGAAAAGTAATATTGAAACTCGAATTGATACCTAAAGCCTATTGCAAACTCACCCAAAATTGAGATGTAAATTATGGATCTTTATTTGATACAATGGATAATGGAACATTATGTAATCTAATAATTTCATCCACATATTTCTTAGCTAAGTTTTCAAGTGAACTACACCATGAATTAGGCAAAAAGTAAGTTGACTTAGTCGATCGATGACCACCCATATAACATCATTCTTCTTCAAAGTTCTTAGTAAATCATTTACAAAATCCATGGTTATGCTTTCTTATTTCCATACCAAAATTGTCAATGGTTTCAATTTTTCAACTGGTGTTTGATGTTATATTTGGATCTACTAACAAGTCAAACATGTTACAACATAAGCATGGGATATGAACCATTGTGCGCCTCTTCTAGGATTTCTCTTTATAAGTTATCAATATTAGTCATATAAATACGAGATCCCAATATCAAGGCATCATTTATAATATCAAAATTTATGTTTCTCTCCCATTTTACCTTTTTAATCATTCTTTATAACTTTAGATCCATGTCCTATGCTTTTTTAATGTGATCATGTAATATTTGTCTTACTTGAAAGGTAGCAATCAATACCCCATTTTTTTACATGTTTAGTTCCACATTCATAGCTCATAACTAAACTAAATAAGATAGTGAAAATACATATAAATGAGCTAAACAACTTATTGATTTCTTACCTAAAGCATCTACGTCCACATTTACCTTCCTTGGGTGATACTCAATGGTTTAATGCTTCCATATTTTCAAAGAAAAAAAACAATAAGTTTTAAGTCATGCATTAGATAAGATAATTATAAGACTTCAATTATCTAGATGCATATGCAATTACCTTACCATGTTGCATTAAAACATATCCCAAACTTTGATGAGAATCATCGCTATAAATTATAAATCCTCTGCTACCTATACAAATGGTTAACAATGGATGTAAGGTTTGAAGTATGATTGCATTATTTTGGTGTAAAGTTTGGCACATAGCTGCCTTGTTTTGATGTTGTTGCTTATGTTTATTTAATATATGCCTAATGTGCTCACTTAATGTACATTTAAATGTCATGATAATGATGTGTTTTAGATGCCTAGAGTTTGTATTTGAAGTATCCTGAAGGAAGGAAAGAAGAGTTAGATAGTTACATAATTGCCCTATCTTAATGTCACTATCTTTGTTTGTTTAATGTGTGCTTATGTACATTTAAATGAATAATAATGAGTTTTTTAAATGATTTTTAAATTTCTAAAGCTAGTATTTGATGTTTCTTTGAGGAAGGAATGAAGGAAGAGTAGGAAGCAAAACTTTCATAAGTTGTATTGTAACATTGCTATCCACATTCATTGGCATTCTCACATAAAACTATTCATTATATAAATGATTTACAAACCCACATAAATATAAGCATTGGATAAATGATCATTTACATATGTGAATTGGATAGGCACAATGATGACACTTGCACCATTGCATTTGAAACATTTGAACATATATTTAATGCTTGTATAGTTGCATGGCAAATTATCTTATGTTGTGTACATGTTATAACATCATAAATAATGATGTTTTAAAGCTTATTTAAAAGTATAAGAAGCATATGGGGATTAGGATATAGATGAAAGAGATGAAGGAGTGAATAAGAGGGACAAAAAGGGAAAAAGTAAATATCCTACCAATGGAAATGAGACACTATGATTTTGTCTTATTACAATAGGTTTACAAGTGGATATTTTCATCCTTTAAGATCAAAATAAAGAGGTTAAACATGACAAAAAGCACAAGAAAGAGAGAGCTAAGGAAGCAAGAAAGAAAAGAATAAGAAGAAGAAGAAGAATAAGAAGAAGAAGAATGAGAGGGAGAAGAGTAAGCTACCTAAGAAGGAATCCAAAGCTTTTATGGTTCTGGGAAAATAGAGAAGTTAATTTATCTTCTTCCCACTTGAAATTAATCCCTCATGACATGTTAATCATGTATGGTTAGTAAGAATTATGAAGTATTTGAGGTAGAGCTCATGTATGGAAGTTGAAATTCAAGAGAAATAAGAGTTGATTATGTTGGTTTTATTGTTAGAACAGAATTTTGTACCCATGATTTCATAACCCTAGAAAAGGAATTAGGGAAAGTATAAAATATGAAAGTTATAGCTTTATGCCCCATCTAAATTCATGTAAAACATTTTTGCTTAATTTGATGTGTGTGAGGAGATATGGCTCTTTTATTAGGGCTGATTCATAACCAACTGAAATCACCTCAGTCTTTCTATTTTCTTATATTTTGATGACCTTATATTTAGGTTTAGACAAAGTACAAAACGTAAAATTTTTAGGTTTATATCCCTTGTAAATACCTGCAAAGCATTTTAGCTTGATTTGTTGTGTGGAAAGAAATATAGCTCATTGATTATGACTGACCCTGAACTTGATGAAATTTCATGTCTTTTAATTATGTTTTCTAAGAATTTGATGATGTTCAAAAATTGAAAGTTGTATGTCTGTGTATGATATCCATTCATATGAAATATGTTCGCTAAATTTAACATGGTTGATGAGATATTGCCCCTTCATTATGACTGATTGTTAACATTTTGAAAACCTGTTCACCCTGAGATTGGTCATGTGTTTTGGTGACTTTATAGATTGAGTTAGTCAATGAGTAAAACATGAAAAATATGTTCCTTTATATGTTTTGCAACTTATGGTAGATCATTTTTGCAATTCTATTAGTACAATTTGAGTTATACCTAAGACTGTAAGACCTACTTAGACTGAGAATATATTGAAATAGGGTAAAATTCAAAAATTCTCCACATTTTCTATGTGTCTTACATTAACCTAAAATTTGAATATATTATATCATTATGTGTCTAGTTTATTTGAAAAAAAAAAGAATGAAGTCATTTGGATAAGTATATCTAGACTTATTACCATTAGAGTGTAGAGAGGTCAGGCTGCCATATAAGGAAAATAGGCATAAACACAAGGTCCACTTGCATGGATCATACTTTAGTTGCATACCAAGCATTCATAATCATTTTGACATACTTATAACCATGTATGTATCACATGTTAGGATCTCAACACTTTATGGAAGCCCTAAAGAGACAACCAAACCTACCATAAGGTTTGTCACACCAAAGGTGAGTAAAAACCATAATTATATTCTAGTGTGTATGTATGATAAATTTATGTTATGATTATGTTATATTACATGTATATGTGATTGAATTGTTACATTTTACATAGGAATACAAGTCAAGTGATAATTATTTACTCTTAATGATTACTTGGGATACCATTGTGAATGAACACTTGCATATAAAACTAAAAGGATGTTGTGATCGGCTTGTCAAACACTTACAAATCACTTAAAAAAAGGACCATTATGTCCTATTGGCACATGTTATTGATTAAATGATTTACTTGTTATATGTTGGCCAATAAAATCAAATTGATAGTAGTGTTGCCTTGCAAGGTCATGAGAAAATCAAAATATAGCATTTACACTTGCATAGTCAATTGTTATACTTGTAATGTATCCTGATGATATTTGATTATTGGTTATGCCATAAGACTCAAATTATTGTTTTTATTCATTGAGTCATGATTCACCAAATCGCAATTATGTTTTTCATATACTGAAGGAAAGAGTTTGGATACTTTGGTGCATAAAGTTTTGCATAGAGATACATGGACCACTGGTTGGCGGTTGAATTCCAACTCTCTCTCTCCTTGTGCCATGTACAAATATCTAGATATGAACCAGTTTATGGTCACTAGCCTTGAACATTAGTTAACATATATGTACATTAAATAAATATTGGATTGTGTATGTATTATGAATAAACCTTTATGCATATGTATTTTTAGACATGATTGTCATGATTTATAAATGAAAATGGTCATTACAGTTTTTGGTATCAAGGCAGGGATAGGTTCCATAGGGACATACTTATGAACATGACATGACTTTTGCACTATTATGCATTATCATATGACATAGTCTTATATGTCTATAGGGCATTAGTAGAGGGTAATCATGGTAGTACCCACGACTCACCAATGGGAGAGGAGTCAGCCGATTTGCATTCCATAGAAGCATCATGTCAACCATTAAGAGATTAACTTGCTGACATAGTTAGATCTCCCACACAATCTCATGCATAACACATATCTCATGGGCAACCACAACATAGAATTGGAGAAGCAATAGTGCAGGGTCCAAAAATTCAAAGAGAAAGAAGGTATGACAAATTAAGAAAATAGGGTGCAATGGACTTCAGTGGTACCGCGGATCCATAAATGGCAGAGACATGGCTAAAAAGAACATAGAGTTTTGAATTTGATAAAATGCACACCAAAAGAAAAGTTTGATTATGCAGTGTTGCTATTACAGGGGGATGCATATGATAGGTGGGAAACCATTCAAGGGAGTGATGTACAACCTCCAATGCTTACATGTCATGAGTTCAACAATAATTACATGCCAGAAGTGTACAAAGATGATAAAAGAAGGGAATTTTGGAACTTTAAGCGAGGGTAGATGACTATGGCCAAGTATGAGGTAAAATTTAATCAATTATCTCATTATGCATCCTTTATGGTGGCCACTGACAAAGACAAATGTAGAAAGTTTGAAGAGGGACTAAGATATGAGATTATAAGTAAGATCACAGCTGCATATCTTGAAAGTTATACTATGCTAAAAGCTATTGCAATTAGGGTGGAAAGATTAGAAAAAGAAAGGATAGAGCAATGAGTAAAAAGAATGCCTATTGAGTTTGTGGGAGATTTTAACATAAAGAAAGGTAAATGTGGAGATTATATGCCATCACAGTACAATGTTAAAGGTGATTACTCTAGCTATAGAGGTAAGGGATTAGGAGTTTCATCGTATACAAGCAAAGGTCGAGGCCAAGTTATCCAACAAAGACCCTCACGTGTACATTATGGTAGGTAACATAAGGGTGAATGTAGAAAATTTACTAATGGGTGCTACTATTATGGGTCTTTTGATCATATTCTTAGAGATTGTCCTGAAAGATCCAGAATGTTAAAGGGAGATAAAGGTAGAAGCATAATTACTTTAGAGTCCACAGTTGAAGTTTCAAAAGCAAATGGAGTTGGAGTATCATTAGGCAGGGGCAGAGGCAGAGGTAGAACAACCACAATTGGCCATGATATGAGCATATCAAAAGGTCAGAGTTTTAGACCCCCAACACAAGCAAGAGTATTTGCCATGACTATGCAAGAAGCTATTATTGTTGCAAACTAATCACTAGTAAGCTTTTTCTCCATGATTTAGAAGTTGATGTATTAATTGATATTGGCTTCACACATTCATTCATTTCATTGAACATGGCACCATAACTGTGTAGTAAGCATCAACCTTTAGGTTTTAATCTATGTGTTAGTACTTTTTTAAGAGATGTGATGAATGTGGATAAGGTATGTTGTGATTATGTGATTCACATTGATGACATTGAGTTGAATGCTAATCTAGTTTCATGAATTTGATGTGATATTGGGGATAGACTGGTTGTCCAAATATCATGTAATAGTGAATTATTTTACTAAGGAAGTTGTTCTGAAATCTTCAAATCATACAAGGGGAAAGGCAAATTGTACATACACATATAGTTTATGCTATCAAGGCTTTTTGCATGATTAAAAGTGATTGTGAGGCTTATTTGGCACATGTGGTAGACACAAGGCTCATAAATGAATTATTTGACAATATTTATGGTAAACGAGTTTCTAGATGTTTTCCCAGCTGACTTACCTGGTTTGCCACCTGATAAGGAGACAAAATTCACAATTGAGTTAGTCCCAAGAACTGCGCCAATATCCATTCTACCTTATAGGATGGCTCCAGTTGATTTAAAAAAATTAAAGACCCAATTACATGAACTACTTAAAAAGGGATTCATCATACCTAGTGTGTCACCTTGGGGTGCTCTAATATTATTTGTTAAAAAGAAAGATGGGACAATGAGGTTGTGTATTGATTATAAGCAGTTAAATCGAGTTACTATGAAGAACATGTATCCTTTACTAAGGATAGATAATCTGTTTGACCAGTTACAAGGAGCACGGGTATTTTCTAAAATTGACCTAGAATCAGGATATTATCTACTCAAAATTTCAAACCCAAACGTACCGAAGACAATTTTTTGAACTAGGATGGGCATTATGAATTTTTGGTGATGCCATTTGGTTTGACTAATCCACCAGCTATGTTTATGACTATCATCAACAAAGTGTTCTAGTCTTACTTAGACAGATTTGTAATTGTGTTCATTAATGACATACTAGTATATTCAAGGAGCAAAGAGGAGCATGAACAACATTTAAGGATGTTGTTATAAATTTTGAGAAAAAAATAATTATTTGCTAAATTAAGCAAGTGCGAGTTCTGGATTGACCATGTGGTATTTTTAGGACAGTTTCTGAAAAAGGCATAAAGGTAGATCCAAACAATATTGAAGCAATAGTAAAATGGGAAACCCAAAGAATGTTGCAGAAATTTGAAGTTTCCTGGGACTAGTTGGATATTATCATCGGTTTACTGAGGGGTTTTCACTTATAATTGCTCCTTTGCCTAAGTTACTTCAAAAAAATATTGCATTTCAATGGCCTAAAGCATGTTAGGAAAGTTTTTATGAAGTAAAAGATAGATTGACATATGCTCCAGTATTAGCCATTCATATCGGTAATAAAGGATTTGTAGTTTATATTGATGCCTCTCATCAAGTTTTGGGATGTGTTTTAATGTAGCATGATAAGGTAATTGCATATGCATCTAGACAATTGAAGCCTTATGAATTATCTTACCTAGTACATAATCTAAAACTTGTTGTCGTTGTGTTTGCTTTAAAAAAATGGAGACATGACTTATATGGAGAAGTTTTTCAGATATTTACAGATCATAAGAAATTGAAGTATTTTATGAGCTAAAAGAATTAAACATGAGACGGAGCCAGTGGTTAGAACTACTAAATTATTATTATTGCACCATTGGGTATCACTCAAGGAAGGCAAATGTGGTTATTGATGCTTTAAGCAATAAATCAAGAACTGGTATAGCTCATTTATAGGTATTTTGATAGTCTTATTTAATTCAATTATGTGTTATGAATATAGAACTAAACATACAAAAGAATGGGGTATTGATTACTACTTTTCAAGTGAGACCAATATTGCATGATCGAAATAAAGAAGCACAGGGTAAGGATCCAAAGTTACATATAATTATTGAAATAGTAAAACAGAGGAGACAAGGTGATTTTGATATTTGAAATGATGCCTTGATGTTGGGTTCTCGTATTTGTATGCGTAATATTGATAACTCGCAAAGAGAAATCCTAAAAGTACATAATGCTCCATATGACATGCATCCAGGAATGACGAAAATGTATAATACCTTATGATCTCATTTTTCATGGCCTCGAATGAACAAAGATATAGCAACCTATGTTTTAACATGTTTAACTTGTCAGCAAATCAAAATAAAACATCCAACACTAATTGGAAAATTGAAACCATTGACAATTCTAGTACGAAAATGGGAAAGAATAACCATAGACTTTGTATATATGTTATTGAGAATTTTGAAGAAGAATGATGCTATATGGGTGATCATTGATAGACTAACTAAGTTAGGTTAATTTTTGCCTATTCGATTGGGGTAGTTCACTTAAGCACTTATCTAAGAAATATGTGGATGAAATTGTCAGATTACATGGTGTTCTGATGGCCATCATATTGGATAGAGATCCATGATTTACATATCAATTTTGGGTCAGTTTGCAATAGGCTTTGGCTACCAAGTTGAGTTTCAGTACTACTTTTCATCCTTAGACAGATGGGCAATCAGAAAGGACAATTCAGATACTCGAAGATATGCTTTGAGCTTTTGTGATAGAGCTCAAAAGTGCATGGGATGAATATATTGCCTTTATTGAATTTGCTTGTAATAATCATTATTATAGTTGTATACACATGGCACCATATGAAGCACTATACAAAAGAAAATGTTAAAGCCCTATCTATTGGGATGAAGAAGAGATGTGTGTTTTAGAAAGGCCAAAACTAGTGCAAGACACTATGGACAAGGTAAAGGTAATCAAGAGCAAACTTAAAGCAATACAAGACAAGCAAAAGAGTTATGCATATCAACACATAAGAGAAATGGAATATGCAATGGGAGATAAAGTGTTCCTTCGAGCTTCACCATGGAAAGGAATAATTTGATTTGGTAAGAAGGGGAAACTAAGTCCTCTATATATAGGACCATATGAGATCTTAGAAAGAATCGGTCCATTAGCTTGCAAGGCTAGCACTACCACTAGAGATGGCTCAGATTCATAATGTATTCCATATGAGTATGCTCATAAAGTATCAGTTTGATCCTAGATATATGCTTAGGGATCCAGTAATAACAATTGCAAATGATGTAAGTTACATTGAAGAACTAATGAAAATCATTAGTTATAAGATAAAATAGTTATGAAATCAAGAAATCCCTCTAGTTAAGGTGTTCTTGAGAAACCACTCATAAGAAAATGCTATATGGGAAACTGAATTGAACATTAAATGATAATATCCATATTTATTTAAATGTATAGAATTTTGAGGATGAAATTCTTCATAAGAGAGGAAGAAATGTAACATCCTTATCCATATTATTTTGAGGATGAAATTCTTTATAAGAGGGGAAGAAATGTAACATCCCTATCCACATTAGTTGGCATTCTCGCATGAACCTATTCATTGCATAAATGATTTACAAACTCATATGAACATAAGCATTGGATAGATGACCATTTAGATATGTGAATTAGATAAGCACAATGATGACACTTGCACCATTGCATTTGATACACTTGAACAATATGTAATGTTTGTATAGTTGCATGACAAATTATCTTATGTTATATGCATGTTATAATATCATACATAATGGTGTTCTAGAGCTTATTTAAAATTCCAAGGACCATATGGGGATTAGGAAATGGATGAAGGTGATGAAGGAGTGAAAAAGAAGGAATAAAAGGGGAAAAGTGAACTTCCAACAATTAGAAATGAGACACCATGATTTTATCTTGTTACAATTGGTTTACAAGTGAAATTTTACATCCTTTATGACCATAATAGAGATGTTAAACAAGTGAGGTAGTAGAAGAAAGAGAGAGCTAAGGAATGAGGAAAGAAAAGAAGAAGAAAAAAAAAAGAAGAAGAATAAGAAGGAAAGGAGAAGGGTAAGCCGCCTAGGAAGGAATCCTAAGCTTTTCTAGTTTTAGGAAATAGGCAAGTTAATTTATCTTCTTTCCACTTGAAATTAATCCCTCATGACATGTTAATCATATATGGTTAGTAAGAATTATGGAGTATTTGAGGTAGAGCTAATGTATGGAAGTTGAAATTCGAGAGAAACAAGAGTTGATTGTGTTGATTTTTTTTGTTATAGTAGAATTTTGTCCCCCTGATTTCGTAACCCTATAAGAGGAATTAGGAAAAGGGAAAAATATGAATGTTATAGCTTTATGCCCCTTTAAATTCATGTAAAACATTTTGCTTAATTCGGAGTGTGTGAGGAGATATGGTTCCTTCATTAGGGTTGGTTCACAATCAACTGAAATCACCTCAGTCTTTTTGTTTTCTTATATTTTGATGACCTTATGTTCAGATTTAGACAAAGTACAAACATGAAATTTTTAGGGTTATATCCCTTCTAAATACCTATAAAGCAGTTTTGTTTGATTTGTTGTGTGGAAAGAAATATGGCTCATTGATTGTGACTGACCTTGAGCCGAATGAGACCTCATATGTTTATGTTTGATATACATGCTTGTGAATTATGTTTGCTAAAATTAATATGGCTGATGAGATATTGCTCCTTCATTATGACTGATTGTCAACATGTTAAAAACCTGCTCATCTTGAGATTGGTCATTTATTTTGGTGACTTTATAGACTAAACTAGACAATGAGTAAAACATGAAAAATGTTCCTTTATGTGTTTTATAACTTATGGTAGATAACAATTTGAGTTATACCCAAGATTGTAAGACCCACTCATCTGAGATGACATTGAAATAGGGCAAAATTCAAAAAATCACCACATTTTCTATGTGTATTATATTCACCTAAAATTTGAATATGTTATATTTCTATATGTTTAGTTTATTAAACAATGAATTACATAATTTGGATAAGTATATCTAGAGTTATTACTATGAGTGTGTAGCGAGGTCAGGTTACCATATAACGAAAATATGCATAACCACTAGGTCCACTTGCATGAATCATGCCATTATTGCATACCAAGCACTCATAATCATTTTGACATACCTATAACCATGTATGTATCACTTGTTATGATGTCAACACTTTGAGGATGCCCTAGAGAGAGAACCAAACCTACCATAAAGGTTGGTCACATCTAAAAGTGAGTAAAAACCATAATTAGATTCTAATGTGTATATGTGATAATTTTATGATATGATTATGTTCTATTACATGTATATTTGATTGAATTGTTACATTTTACATGTGAATACAAGTTAAGTGAGAATTATATACTCTTAATGATTACTTGGTATACCATTGTGAATGAACACTTGCATATGGAACTAAAAGGATTTTTTGACCAGTTTGTCAAACACTTGCAAATCACTTGGGAAAAGGACCAATATGTCATATTAGCACATGTTATTGATCAAATGATTCACTTGTTATATGCAAGCCAACAAAATCAAATGTCACTTGATTCACATGAATTCCCAGGAGCAGTGTTGCCTTACAAGGATAAGACAAAAATCAATCTATTGCATTTGCACTTGCATAGTCAATTGTTATACTTGTAATGTATCCCGATGATATTTGATTATTGGTTATGCCATAAGAACTTGATTATTGCTTTTATTTATTGAGTCGCGACTCACCAAATAGTAATTATATTTTTTAGATACTTTATAGGGTTTGGATACTTTGGTTGTAACCACTATTTTCATTTACAAAACTCATAGCATTCATGTCCAAAATACATATGCATAATGGTTTTATTCATTATACATACACAATTAAACATGTATTTAATGTACATATATGTTAACTAATTTCAAGGCTAGTGACTATAAACTAGTTCCTATCTAGAAGTATGTACATGACACAAGGAGAGAGAAAGAGAGGGAGTTGGAATTCAGCCGACGACCTATGGTCCATGTGTCTTGATGCAAAACTCTAAGCACCAAAATGTATAATCTTATGCTTCAGTATCTAAAAAAAAAAATAATTTGCGATTTGGTGAGTCGCGACTCAGTGGATAAAAATAATAGTCAAATTCTTATGGCACAACCAACATAAGTATATCATCATGATACATTATAAGCATAACAATTGACTATGCAAGTGCAAGTGCAATAGATTTATTTTTGTGTTGTGACATTGCAAGGTAAATATTACTCTTGTGAATTCATGCCATTTAAGTTATATTTGATTTTGATGGCCAACATATAACAAGTGAACCATTTGATCCGTAACATGTGCCAATGGGACATATTAGTCTATCTTTCGCGTGATTTGCAAGTGTTTGACAAGTCGGTCACAACATCTTTTTAGTTCCATTTGCAAGTATTCATAACAATGGTATACCAATTAATCATTAAGGCCATATAATTCTTGCTTAACTTGTATTCATATGTAAAAGGTAACAATTTAATCATATATGCATGTAATATGACATAATCACATCATAAAATTAGCACACAGGTACACATTAGAATTTAATTATCATTTTTTACTCAGCTTTTGATATAACCAACCTTTATGGTATGTTTGGTTCTCTCTCTAGGGCTTCCTCAAAGTGTTGTGATCATAACATTTGATACATACATGGTTATAAGTATGCCGAAATGATAATGAATGCTTGGTATGCAACTATGGCATGATCCATGCAAGTGGCCCCAGTGTTTATGCATGTTTTTCCTATATGGTAGCCTGAGATTGCTACACTCTCACAGTAATAATTATAGATATACATATCCTAATGACTTGATTCTTTTTTCCATATTCAAATTTCATGCCAATATAAGACAGAAAATGGGGTGAATTTTTGAATTTTGCACTGTTTCAATGTCATCTCAGTATGAGTAGGTCTTACATTCTTAGGTATATCTCAAATTATACAAATCAAATTGCAAAAATGATTTACCAAAAGTTAGAAAACATATAAATGAACATTGTTCATGTTTTGCTCATTATCTAATTCAGTCTATAAAATCACCAAAACAAATGACCAATCTCAGGGTGAGCAGATTTTTGACATGGTGATAATTAGTCATAATAAAAGGGAAATATGTCAACAATCATACAAAATTTAGCAATAATATTTAATATTTATGTAGATAATATATAAATATATAACTTTCAAGTTTAACACATCACCAAATTCTTAATCTATGGCTATCAAATTATTGGAAAACATAATTAAAAGACATGTGAGGTTTCATCTACGCATATGGTTAGTCACAATCAATGAGCCATATCTCTATCCACACAAAAAATTAATCCAAAATGGTTTATAGCAATTTATAGGGGATATAACCATACAAGTTTCATGTTTTACACTTTGTCTAAATCAGAACATAAGTCCATCAAAATATAAGAAAACAGAAAGACTGAGGTGATTTCGGTTTGTTGTGAACCAGCCCTAATGAAGGAGCCATAACACCTCACACACACAAAATCAAGAAAAACTATTTCTTTTACATTTTTTATGAGTCATAATGCTACAACTTTCATATTATGTAGTTTCTTTAATTCCTCTTCTAGGATTATGAAATCATGGGTTCAAAATTCTGCTATGACAACAAAATGAACACAATCAGTTCTTATTCTTTTGAATTTCAACTTCTATCAAAGAGTTTTACCTCAAATACTCCATAATTCTCCCTAACCATATATGATTAACATGTCATAAGGGGTTAATTTCATTTGAGAAAAAGATAAATTAACTTACCTATTTTCCTAGAACCAGAAAACCTTAGGCTTCCTTCATAGTCAGCTCATTCTTCTCCCTCTCCTTCTTCTTCTTCATCTTCTTTCCTTTCTTTCTTCCTTAGCTTTGTCTCTCTTTTGCTATACCTCACATCTAAGCTCTATATTCTTATCCTAAAGGGTCAAAAATTCAACTTGAAAACCTATTGTAACAAGACAAAATCATGATGTTGCATTCCTATTGGTTGAAAGTTCACTTTCCTCTTTTAGTCCCTCTTCTTCACTCCTTAAGCACCTCCAACCATCTCTTGATTCCTAGATGCTCCTTATAATTTAAAATAAGCTTTATAACACCATTATTTATGATGTTATAGCATGCACATAACATGAAACAATTTGCCATGTAATTACACAAATATTACATAGATGTTCAAGTGTCCCAAATGCAATGGTGCATGTGTCACTGTCATGCTTATCCAATTCACATATCTAAATGATCATTTATCCAATGTATATATTCACGTTGGATTTCATATCATTTATGCAATGAATATGTTCATGTGATAATGCTAATGAATATGGTAGGAATGTTACATTTCTTCCCCTCTTATAAATAATTTCGTCCTCAAAATTCAATACCTGTAAACAAATGTGGATATTGTCATTTCATGTTCTCTTCGATTTTCCATGTAGCCTCTTCTCATGAGTGGTTTCTTTATAACACCTTAGCTAAAGGGATTTCTCAATTTTGTAACTGTTTTGTCTTATAACCAATGATTTCCACTGGTTCTTTGATGTAACCTACATTATCTGCAATTGTTATTGATGGATCCCTATGTATTTATGTAGGATCATACCGATACTTCCTTAGCATACTCACATGGAATACAACATGAATCTAAGCCATCTCAAGTGGTAGTGCTAGCTTGTAAGCCAATGTATCGATTCTTTCTAGGATCACATAGGGTCTTATGTATCATGGACTTAGTTTCCCTGCCTTGCCAAATCGAATTATTCCTTTCCATGGTGAAACTCGAAGGAACGCTTTATCTCCCACCTCATATTCCATTTCTCTTTTGTGTTGGTCTGCATTGCTCTTTTGTTTGACTTGTACTGCTTTAAGTTTGCTCTTGATTACCTTCACCTTGTCCATAGTATCTTGCACTAGTTCTGGCCCTTCTAAAACACGCATCCCTTCTTCATCCCAGTATAGGACTTTGACATTTTCCTCCATACAATGCTTCATATGGTGTCATTTGTATACTGCTATGATAATGATTATTATAAGCAAATTCAATCAAGGCAATATATTCATCCCATGCACCTTTGAACTCTATCACACAAGCTTGAAACATTTCTTCAAGTGTCTGAATTGTCCTTTCTGATTGCCTATCTGTCTGAGGATGAAAAGTGGTATTAAAACTCAACTTGGTACCTAAAACCTGTTGCAAACTGACCCAAAATTGAGATGTAAATTATGGATCTCTATATGATGCAATGGACACTAGAACACTATTTAATCTGACAA
Organism: Omphalea diandra; assembly: GCA_949677035.1. NCBI lineage: Eukaryota > Viridiplantae > Streptophyta > Magnoliopsida > Malpighiales > Euphorbiaceae > Omphalea > Omphalea diandra. The sequence goes on along the minus strand of CATIWR010097112.1, from coordinate 17,481 downwards.
TTTCATCCACATATTTCTTGACTAAGTGCTTAAGGGAACTACCATATCGAATGGAAAAAAAGTGAGCTAACTTAGTCTATCAGTGATCACCCATATAGTATCATTCTTCTTCAAAGTCCTCGGTAACCCATATACAAAGTCCATGGTTATTTTTTCCCATTTCCATACTGTAATCATTAATGGTTTCAATTTTCCAACTAATGATTGATGTTTCATTTTGATCTGCTAACAAGTCAAACATGTTGAAACATAGGTTGCTACATCATTCTTCATTTTAGGCCACCAAAAATGAGATCTAGGGTATTATACATCTTCGTCATTCTTGGATACATGGCATATGGAGCATTAAGTGCTTATTCTAGGATTTCTCTTTACAATTATCAATGTTAGGCACACAAATACGGGAACCCAACATCAAGGCATCATTTCAACTATCAAAATATCCTTGTTTTACCATTTTAATCATTCTATGTAACTTTGGATCCTTGCCTTGTGCTTCTTTAATTTGATCATGCAACATTGGTCTCACTTGAAAAGTAGCAATCAATACCCCATTCTTTTGTATGTTTAGTTCCATATTCATATATTGAACTAAATAAGACAATGGAAATACCTGTAAATGAGCTACATTGCTTCTTGTTTTCCTGCTCAAAGCGTCGCAACTATATTTGCCTTCCCTGGTTGATACTCAATGGTACAATCATAATCCTTTAGCAGTTCTAACCATCGCCTATGTCTCATGTGTAATTCTTTTTTGCTCATCAAATACTTTAGGCTCTTGTGATCTGTAAATATCTGAAAAGTTTCTCCATATAAGTAGTGTCTCAATATTTTCAAAGCAAACACAACGACAACAAGTTCTAGATCATGTACTGGATAAGATAATTCATAAGGTTTCAATTGTCTAGATGCATATGCAATTACCTTACTATGTTGTATTAGAACACATCCCAAACTTTGATGAGAGGCATCACTATATACTACAAATCCTCTATTACCAATAGGAATGGCTAACACTAGTGCTTATGTCAATCTATCTTTTAATTTATCAAAACTCTCTTAACATACTTTATACCACTAAATTGGTACATTTTTTCGAAGTAACTTACTTAAAGAAGTAGATATACATGAAAACCCCTCAACAAATCGATGATAATACCAGCTAGTCCTATGAAACTTTAGACTTCTGTAACATTTTTTAGGGTTTCCCATTTTACTATTGCTTCAATTTTGTTTGGATCCACCTCTATACCCTTTTTAAAAACTATATGTCCTACAAATATCACATGGTCAATCCAAAATTCGCACTTGCTTAATTTAGTAAATAGTTATTTTTATCTCCAAATTTCCAACACAATCCTTAAGTGTTGCTCATGCTCTAAATCATCCCATGTAAGCACTAGAGGTTGGGCATTCCTCCTTGGAACGATTTCTTATTAATCATATGTATCCCCTTGTAATAGCAACACTGCATAATCAAACTTTTCTTCTGGTGTGCATTTCATCAAATTCAAAACTATATGTGTTCTCTTTAGTCATGTTTCTGCCACTAATGGAACTGTGGTACCACATAAGTCAACTGCACCTTGCTTTCTTAATTTGTCATACCTTATTTCTCTTTGAATTTTTGGACCCTGCGTTGTTGGTTCACTAATTCTATATTGTGGTTAACCATGAGATATGTGTTGTGCATGAGAATGTGTCAGAGATTTAACTTTATTAGTAGGTTGATCGCTTAATGGTTGGCATGATGCTTATATGGAATGCAAATTGGCTGACTCCTATCTCCTTGGGGAGCCATGGGTACTACCATGACTACTCTCTACTAATGCCCTATAGACATATAAGACTGTGTCATATGATAATGCAAAATAGTCCAAAAGCCATGTCATGTTCATATGTATGTCCCTATGGAACCTATCCTTGTTCTGATACAAAAATTATAACGACCATTTTAATTTATAAAACTCAGCATTCATGTCCAAAATACATATGCATAATGGTTTTATTCATTATAAATACACAATCAAACATATATTTAATGTACATATATGTTAACTAATTTCAAGGCTAGTGATTATAAACTAGTTCCTATCTAGATGTATGTGCATGACACAAGGAGGGAGAGAGTTGAAATTCAGCCAATGACCTGTGGTCCATGTGTCTAGATGCAAAAATCTAAGCACCAAAATGTCTAATCTTGTGCTTCAATATCTGAAAAAAATAATTTGCAATTTTGTGAGTCGCGACTTAATGAATAAAAATAATAGTCAGATTCTTATGGCACAACCAACATAAGAATATCATCACGATACATTACATGTATAACAATTGACTATGCAAGTGCAAGTGCAATAGATTTATTTTTGTGTCATGACCATGCAAGGCAAATACTGCTCATGGGAATTCATGTGATTCGAGTTACATTTGATTTTGCTAGCCAACATATAACAAGTGAACCATTTGATCCATAACATGTGCTAATGGGACATATTAGTTCATCTTCAACATGATTTGCAAGTGTTTGACAAGTCAGTCACAACATCCTTTTAGTTTCATATGCAAGTGTTCATAACAATGGTATACCAAGTAATCATTAAGACCATATAATTCTTGTTTGACTTGTATTCATATGTAAAAGATAACAATTCAATCAATATACATGTATTAGGACATAATCACATCATAAAATTATCACACATATATACATTAGGATCTCAATATCGTTTTTACTCACCTTTTGATGTAACCAACCATTACGGTACGTTTGGTTCTCTCTCTAGGGATTCCTCATGGTGTTGAGATCATAACATTTGATACATACATGGTTATAAGTATGCCAAAATGATTATGAATGCTTGGTATGCAACTATGGCATTATCCATGAAAGTGAACCTAGTGTTTATACATGTTTTTCCTTATATGGCAATCTGAGCTTGCTACACTCTCACAACACTAATTATATGGATTCCTTATATGGTCATATTCAAATTTCATGCCAATATAAGACACATGGAAAATGGGGTGAATTTTTTAATTTTGCACTATTTCAATGTCATCTCAGTCTGAGTAGGTCTTATATTCTTGGATATATCTCAAATTGTACAAATCAAATTGCAAAACTGATTTACCAAAAGTTACACAACACATAAAAGAACATTGTTCATATTTTCTTCAATGTCTAATTCAGTCTATAAAATGCCAAAACAAATGACCAATCTCAAGAAAAGCAGATTTTCAACATGGTGATAATCAGTCATAATAAAGGGGCAATATCTCAACAATCATACAAAATTTGGCAACAATATTTTACATTCATTTAGATAATATATAAATATACAACTTTGAAGTTTAATGCATCACCAAATTCTTAATCTATGGCTATCAAATTCTTGGAAAGCATAATTAAAAGACTGGTGGGGTTTCATCTAGGTATAGGTTTATTCACAATCAATGAGCCATATCTCTATCCACACAACAGATCAATCCAAAATGCTTTACAGGAATTTATAGGGGATATAACCATATAAGTTTCATGTTTTACACTTTGTCAAAATCAGAATATAAGGCCATCAAAATATAAGAAAACAGAAAGACTGAGGTGATTTTGGTTGGTTGTGAACCAGCCCTAATGAAGGAACCATAACTCCTCACACACACACAAAATCAAGGAAAACTGTTTCATATGCATTTAGATGAGGCATAAAGATACAACTTTCATATTTTGTACTTTTTAAATTCTTGTTATAAGGTTATGAAATTATGGGTACAAAATTCTGCTCTAACAACAAAATATACAAAATCAGCTCTTGTTCTTTTGAATTTCAATTTCCATCCAAGAGTTCTACCTCAAATACTCCATAATTCTCACTAATCTTGCATGATTAACATGTCATGAAGGGTTAATTTAATTTTAGAAGAAGACAAATTAACTTACCTATTTTTCCAGAACCATAAAACCTTAGGCTTCCTTCATAGGCAGCTCACTCTTCTCCCTCTTCGTCTTCTTCTTCTTCTTTCCTTTCTTTCTTCCTTATCTTTCTCTCTCTCTTCTGTCGTACTTTATGATTAAGCTCTATATTCTTATCCTAAAGGGTCAAAATTTTAACTTATAAACCTATTATAACAAGACAAAAACATGGTGTTGCATTCCTATTGGTTGGAAGTTCACTTTCCTCTTTTAATCCCTTTTTTTCACTCCTTAAGCACCTCTATCCATCTCTTAATTCCTATATGCTCCTTATACTTTAAAATAAGCTCTATAACACCCTTATTTATGATGTTATAACATGCATACAACATGAAACAATTTTCCATGCAACTATACAAACATTACATATATGTTCAAGTGTCCTAAATGCAATGGTGCATGTGTCATCGTCATTCTTATCCAATTCACATATCTAAATAATCATTTATCTAATGCATATGTTCATGTGGGATTTTCATATCATTTATGCAATTAAAATGTTCATGTGATAATGCCAATGAATATGGATAAGGATGTTACATTGGTGTATAGAGTTTTGCATAGAGACAAATAGACCACATGTCATAGGTTGAATTCCAACTCTCTCCCTCCTTATGTCATGTACATATGTCTAGATAGGAACTAGTTTATGGTCACTTTCCTTGAATATTAGTTAACATATATGTATATTACATTCATGTTGAATTGTGTATGTATGATGAATAAACTTTATGCATATGTATTTTTTGACATGAATGCCATGATTTGTAAATGAAAATGGTTATTACATGTATGCTTTGAAAGATGCACTTGGTGGACTTTATAAGAATTTTTTGTTACCTATTTTTATTAGAAATTAGTTATTAAACATCAAGGAAGAATATTGAAGTAAGAAACACATGAAGAATAAAAAGAACTTTTAGCTATAGAACCTCGATTAGTAGCTAAAAATGCTTAATTTTGTTAAATAAACTAGCACGTCTAAAATGGTCATTTTACTCCTTTCTAACTGCCTCACCACTTTCTTCTTCTTATTTCCATGACCAAACACCTTATTTCTTTAGTTTTTATTAGTTCAAAACTCACTCAAACCCTCCCAAAACATTTCCTCCATCTGCGACCACCAAATTAAGTTATGAGAATCAAGTTTGCTCATCAATCTTCTTCCATCTTTCAAGCAACTTGATGAATTTTTCCTACTTATTTTATGTAAGTTATAATATCCCATATATCATGTAGATTTTTTCTATACTTGAATAAGTGTGTTTATGATGTTTTTGAGCTTGGTGCTGATAGAAGAGGTGAAATTTGTTGTTAGTATGGCATGAAAGGTGATATTGTCTTCAAAAGATGAAATTGAAGAGTATGGGATGTTCTTTTTAAGCATGTTTGATACTTTAGACTTATGATTTGTGATGAATACATGATGGAAAGGAGTGTCCTTCAATTAGTTAGGCTAAAGATAAGCATTGACATGCTATTGAAAGTTAAGTTGTTTCATTTAAAATAAACTTAGTTTGATTGATATATGTGAGTAATTGCTAAGTGTTATTAAAGATTGTGATACTGATCAATAAAAGTAAGATTTGTGCATTTTGAGAAAGAGATATAGCTTGATGTTAGTAGATATTCCCAACCTCCTTAACTAACTTTATGTTTTCAAAGTTAAACATTCATGCGGCATGCAAACTTTGTTCCAATTTAATTAATGTTTAATGTATATGTTATAATTGTGATCAAGTATATGTTTATATGCATATTTAAAAATGAATTTTTATGTTTATAAATGACTTAAGATATATGTTTAATCTGATATGCATAGATATGATGATGATATCTAAAAGCAATGATATTGCTTATATGTGTTGGTAATCCTAAGGATGATGTGGGGATATCATTGATACATGGCTAGCTATATTTTGATTGATGATGTGATATGTTGAAAATATTAAATTAAATGAATGCATACATTACACAGCTAGTGAGGAAACTCATCCGTGCAAAAGAATGATATGGCTAGTGAGACAACTCTCTTGCGAGAGATGAAATGTTAAGCCAGTTATTAAGGAAACTCTTCCAGAGTAAGGACTGGAAAGTAAGAAGGAGAGGAAGTCTTTCAGCATGCCTTAAGTTCCCCATGGACTTAGGTTGCATTGATTACTTATACGATATGTGATCATGTGAATGAAAGATTTTAATTACTTCCATTGCTTACTTATATATGTATAATATTTTGATGTATGATGTTTTAGCTTAAGGAGAGTATGGGCTTATCTATGCACTAAGTATGAAGGCTCACCCCAACTAGTTGACTTTTACATGTTCTATACATAAGGCTTGGGATAAGGAGGACTGGGATCCCACCATGTTTTGATTTGTTTAAGGATGTATATATGTATCTATTATGAACCTTGTGGTATTAAGACTTATGAACTTGTATAAATTCCTAGTAATCATACTAATTAGTAGACTTATATCTATATTTTATAGGCAAATATCCATTGTTTAAATGGTATAAAAATGAGTTATAGAATTTATGTATAATACATATATGATGGTGATGCATATTAAATGGATATAGGGTTGATGAATAAACCTCCCCATTTATAGGTGACTGATGTACTTAAGATGGATTATTTTATGAAAATATTTTAAACTAATAAGCTTGCTAGTTGTTTAGGGAACCTTAGGTCTCTTAAGCACCTAGTGCTGACACAAACTAATGGTGGGTCATGACAAAATGGTATCAAAGCACTAGGTTTATATGGATGGACCTCATAGGCTAGATGATGTAAGAGCTATTAAGGTTATAATAAGTTAAGTGTCGTATAAGATCCATCATGTTTTCTAGATGTACACTTGGGATTAGAATTCTACAAAATGTTGTGCTTCCTTACTTTGTTAGAGCTAAGTTATAGGATAAATATACATGTGTTTTCATAATGATATGTCTATGGATGGTGATTTACCTATGATAATTAGAACCTTTTTCTATTTTATATGGTATTAACCATCACTCTTTGTTTAGGATGAATGTACATCGATAATTAGCCAGATTACAAGGTGAGCCATCGAAGGGGGCACAAGACTCAAATGCAGTACATGCTCTTAGACCTGTGGCTTAGCCTACTATTGGTAGTGGAAGGGGTACTAGAAGCTATTAGAGGCTTTGATCAAGATAGAAATTAATGCCAACCACCTAAAGAGACCAATATAGGAATGTAGTACATAAAGTTAATCTTGCTACCACTTTACTTAGGTTGTAACAAGTATTAGAGCATATGTCAGAAAGGCTAACTCAGGTAACACCTACTCTACAACTTGCTTTATAGCCTACTCCAATTCCTAAAAGAGGAGACTTAGGAGTAGTTGATACTACCGTGATGTATGAGTACCTCAAGCTCAAGCCGCTAGAATTCATTGATGGTAGTGATTTTTTTCAATACCTATGAACAATTAAGAAATTTATTAATGCCTTAAGGGTGATTGACTAAGTAGCGATAAGATGACATGTTTTGCCTTATGTTTTGGGAGATCCATGAAGTGGTATAAGAATAATGTCACATATCTTTTAAGGAATTTAACATGGCAGTAGGTTTCTAAATTTTTTCTAGATTAGGCCTTTTCAAATAGTGTAAGCAAACAAAAAGTGGTGGAGTTCGAGAAGCTAAAACAAAAAAAGGTGAAAGCATTGATGAGTTCATAAAGAAAATTGAAAAGCTAATTCAATTCATGGGTGACACTTATAACACAAAGAAGAAGAAGAATAATAAGAGATATGTGATGAGACTTAATGACCACTACCAGTCATTAAATGTTGTGGTTGGCTAGTACAATTCCATGAGCTAGTAGATGTAGCTTAGAGTGTGGAGACCAAATTTCTACTTAATTTTAGGATTGCATTAAAGAAAGATAAAAAGTTAAGGCAAGTGAGATTTTAGATTATGTTAAACCTAGAGCCACTAATACAACTATAGTAGGAGGCACAGAGTTCTCTTAAGGTACTAGTAGTTGTAGGAAAAAAGGACCTACTCATAGGCTAAGCAAGAAGGTAAAAAAGGAGATGGAGGCAATTTCACTAGTCTTTTGGTACAACTAGCCAAGGTTTAGGAGCATCTACCTCTAGGACAAGACCTCTTACTTAATAGAGGTGTGGTAAAGCTCACAAGGGGAAGTGTATGTATAACACTATTGCATGCTTTAGGTGTGGTCAGCTAGGCCACATATCTATGGATTGCCCTAATGTTTGAGGCCAACCTTTCTTTCCTCATATGACGCCACCTATTCCAATGCAGTCTAATATGTCCATTTCCCAGCCATGTCTCAGCTAAAAGACTTGTATTTTGATATAGGATATCCAATAGGTAGTGGCAAAGGTTATGGAGATTGAGGTGGTGGTAGAGGGTCTATTCCACAAAATTCCAATGCTCAAGGTTGAGGATAGCCAACCTAGACCCGTATCTTTACCATGACCCAGCAAAAGGGTCAGGCATCTAATGTCATGGTATCAAGTACATTATCTATCTGTGGGATTGACACTCATTTATTGTTTGACCATGGTGCTACTTATTTGTGTCACTTAAATTCATATAAATGATAAATATGGCATGTCATAACCTAGAAAGTCCATTACTAGTTAGTACTCTTGTAGGGCAACCTATTATGGTTGAAATGTATTGTATGTCAAGTCCCATTTCTATCAAAGGGAGAAGTCTTCCTATAAATTTGGTAATTCTTAATATGCTAGATTTTAATATCATTCTTAGTTTGGATTGGATAGCCACACATTATGCCATAATTGATTGTAGAAATAAAAAGGTGGTGTTTTCTAAACTCGAAGAAGTAGAATTAACCTTTTAAGAATCTAATATCTGTTATTTATGCACATAAAATGTTGAGACATAGATGGGAGGGATACTTATTAGTAAAGGACATTGAAATGGACAAAAGCATACCAAACATAGTACTAGTGGTAAATCAATTTATTGATGTCCTTTCTAAGGAGCTGTCAAGATTACCAATAGAAAGGGAAATTGAATTTTACATTGAGTTAGTTCCTCCAGCAAAACTAATATCTAAGGCACCATATAGAATGGCACTAGCAAAATTAAAAGTGTTGAGGGACCAATTGTAGGAAGTATTACACAAAGGCTTAACACATCCTAGAATTTCCCCATGGGGTGCTCCAGCATTATTCGTGAAGAAGGATGGGACATTAAGATTATGCATCAAACATAGACAGCATAATAAGCTTACCATTTGGAATAGCTATTCATTACCTCGAATTGATGGTCTGTTTGATCAATTACTAGGGTCCACATGCTACTCCAAAATTTATTTAAGGCATGGCTACCATTAGTTTAGAATTAAGGAGCAAGATGTAGTTTAGATTGCCTTTCATGCATACTATGGGCATTATGAGTTCCTAGTTATGCCCTATAAACTCATTGATGCACCAGTAATGTTTATGGACTTGATGAATTTAGCGCTCCAACTCTTCCTAAACTAGTGTGTCATTATTTGTATTAATGATATCCTAGTTTATTCTTGAAGTGTGGAGTATCAGGCTTATCATCTACGATTGGTACTATAGATCGGGGAACATAAGTTCCATGCCAAATTCTCTAAATGTAAATTTTGGCTTACCATGGTGCATTTCCTTGGTCATGTAGTATCTGAAGAGTGTTTGGAAGCGGATCATAAGAAGATTGTCGTGGTAGAGTGTTGGCTTAAACCCACCATAGTTATAAAAATCATGAGTGTTCTAGGATTAGCTAGTTATTACAAGCATTTTATATAGGATTTCTCTAAGATTATTGTACTTATGACCCTAAAAAAATCAAAAGTTCATATGGACTAATGAATGTGAAGCTAGTTTATAGTATCTAAAGAATAGGTTGATTTCAGCTTTCATTCGGGCCTACCATCTAAAAAAGAGAGGTACACTGTATATTATGATGCTTCGAGAGTGGGTTTAAGACGTGTACCGATGTAGAATGGTAGGGTAATTACTTATGCCTCTTATCAGCTATGACCACATGAAAGGAACTATGCTACCTATGACTTGGAGATGACAATAGTTATTCTTTCATAGAAAATCTGGCAACATTATTTGTATGGGGCTACTTATAAGATCTTTACGGATCACCAAATCCTTAAATACATCTTTACATATAAGGAGTTGAACCTTAAACAGGGGAGATAGATGAAATTACTTCGTGATTATGACTACACTATAGAGTACCACATGGTAAAGCTAATGTTATGGCAGATGCTTTAAATAGAAAGTCAATGGGAAGCTTAGGTATATACATGTACATAAAAGACCTATTATGCAACAAGTGCCAAGTCTTCTCATTAGATATTGAGCTAGACTTGACAAAGTTTGGCTCATTTCTAGCTTAAATGATGATTAAACCTTTATTGATAGATAGAATTTATCAAGCAAATCATTAAGACCTTGAGCTAGTGAAATTAGGAAATGAAGTGCAATGGGGAACCACCATTGATCACATGTTTGACCAACATGGTATTGTTCTATATGTGGTAAGAAATTATGTGTTCCTAAGGTAGATGATTTATAAGAGGAGGTGATGAGAGAGGCTCATAATTCATCCTATAGCATTTAACTAGGTGCCACTAAAATGTACCAAGATCTGAATAAGAGGTGTTGGTGGATAACCATGAAGAAGGACATAGCCTAACATGTGATCTCATGTGAGACCAATCAAATTGTCAAGATTGAGCATCAAAATCTTACAGGTATGCTTAATCCACTACATATACCTGAGCAAAAATAGGAGAACATAATCATGGACTTTGTCACTCGGTTACATGTTTCTTCTAATCAACATGATTTTATATGGGTCATTTATGATAGATTGACTAAGACTACACACTTCATTTCAGTCAGAACTTTGCAATTTATAGATAAAGTAGCATAGCTTTATGTAGATGAGATTGTGTTTCTTCATGATTCTCCCATGACAATTATGTAAGATAAAGAGGCACAACTTACATCTTAATTTTAGAGGGATTTATAGAATGCTATGGGCACCATATCTGATTTTAGCATTGCTTTCCATCTTCATACTAATGGTCAATTGAACATACCATTCAGACATTAAAGGACATGTTATGAATGTGTATGCTTGATTATAGTAGATAATGGAAGAAGTATCTACCATTAATTAAGTTTTCCAATAATAATAACCACTATGCTAGCATTGGTATGGCATCATTTGCAGCTTTGTATGGTCGCAAATGTAAGACACTAATTTGTTATGAGGAAGTTGGAGAAGCAGAATTAGTAGGACCGACGATGGTTAAGCTCACTATCCATGTTATATCATTAATTACTGAGCAACTTAGGAGAGCTTTGAGGCGTTTTCTCTACCCTTTCTTAACCTAAAAAAGTATGACATCATTCGTCCTTATACTAATAACCATCTTTCAGCTAACCTAGCCTTCCCCTTCCCTCGGGACCAATCTTAGAATAGTTATGTTGATCCTAATCATCAGGATGTTCAATTATTAGAAGGTAACTATGCCCTCCTCAAAGGATCTTCTTTGAAAGGGATTCTATGCTTCGGTAAGTAGGAGAAATTAGCTCCTCACTATATTGGAACCTATAAGGTTGTCCATAAGGTAGAGAGAGACTCTTATTAGCTAGAATTACCTCTAGAGTTAGCAAAGATTCATTCAGTGTTTTATGTGTCAATGTTATGGAAATTTATTTTGGATTGTTCATGAGTTATAACGAAACCAAATTCTTAACTCACTCTAGATTTGACATATGAAAAACAACTAGCGTGAATTATTAGCACTCAATTAAAAAATTAGAGACTAAAGAGAAGCCAATGGTTAAAGTCTTGTGGAACTGCTATAATTTAGATGAATGCAAGTGGGACTCTAAAGGATATGCTTTAATAATTCACAAATCTTTTTTAGTAAGGTATACTATAGTTTCATTCATAAAAGAATGGTTTAAGGTAAGGAGGGGAGTTTAAGGTTATTTTAGTGTAAGGTTTAGTACATAGTTACCTTGTTTTGATGTTGTTACTTATATTTGTTTAATATATGCATAATGTATGCACTTAATCTACATTTAAATGGCATGATAATGGTGTGTTTTGAATAAGTTTTATATGCCTAGAGTTTGCAATTAAAGTATCTTAAAGGAAGGAAAAAAGAGTTCGAAGTTACAGAGTTGTCCTGCCTTATTGTCATCGCTTATGTTTATGTAATGTGTGCATAATATGTGTGCTTATGTACATTTAAAATGACATAATGATGAGTTGTTTTATGAGTTTTAAATACCTAGAGTTGGTATTTAAAGTTTCTTTAAGGAAGGAAGGAAGAGGTGGAAGCAAAGTTTCCATAAGTTGTATGCTTTAAAAGATGCAAAATGAGTTATAAAAGCCTACCACTAACTAATAGGCATGTATCCATATTTTGTCAGAGGCTATCACTTTTTTAAATGTTCTAAAATAAGTTATAGAATTTATGTATGATATAGATATGATAGTGATGCATATGAAATGGATTATAGGCTTAATAAATAAACCTCCCATTTATAGGTAACTTATGTAATTAAGATGAATAATCTTGTGAAATGATTATAAACTAATAGGCTTACTAGTTGTTTAAAGGACTTAGGTCCCCTAAGTACTTAGTGTCAGTATGGCCTAAAGGTGGCTTGTGACATTGGAGTGAATGTCAATCTATTTTTTAATTCATCAAAACTCTCATGGCGTGCTTCAAACCACTGAAATGCTATATTTTTTCGAAGTAGCTTAGTTAAAGGAGAAACTATAAATGAAATGCCTTTTAATAAATTGATGATAATACCTAGTTAGCCTTAAAAAAACTTTAGACTTTTGCAATACTCTTTAGGGTTTCCCATTTTACTATTGCTTTAATTTTCTTTTGATCCACTTCCATGACCTTCTTAAAAACTGTCTTAAAAATACCACTTGATCAATCTAAAACTCGTATTTGCTTAATAGCAAACAACTATTTTTCTCTCAAAATTTATAGTATAATTCTCAAATTTTTAGCCCTTAGCACCAAGAAGGAGGTTGAATTGGTGTGTGAAAATTAAAAATAGAAGAGTATAAGAGAAATGAAGATACACGATTTAGAGTGATTCGGGTATAATCGACCCTACGTCCACTCCCCAATTTTCAGTAATTGGGTATTCCACTAACTATCAATGGTGTTCTCAAGCTCACACCAAACTTTTACACTTTTGCTTTCTAAGGCTCACACAATAACCTTTACACTTGTGTTTTAGAGGCTCACACAATAACCTTTACACTTGTGTTTTTCAGGCTCACACAACAACCTCTCTATAGTGTTTTATCAGGCTAACACTTCAACCTGTACAAATGGTGTTTATGCTCACACTAAACAATCAATTAAAGAAAAGAAAAGATTTAGTAGCAAAATTGCAAGAGTTTAGGTTAGAAATTAATGAATTTTCTTGCATTTACATATGTTTGGTGAGGTATTTATAGCCTCTGCCCACCAAAGAGACGTTGTAATAAAACTAATACAAAATCTTTAAAGTGTGCTAGACAGATTTTGCATTAAATGCTTGACAGGCTTCATTCACAGTCGCTACTACTCTTTCGTAATCGCAAATTTCAAATTTCTATACGGGAGCTAAAAATTGCAGCGAAAAATCATGTTTGCGTCTAACGACTAGCACATGCGGCAGCTTCTTATTGGTTCACCAGGAAAATATAGTCGTTGTCTTTCAATTGCTAAATAAAAGTAGCGATCGCGACTTACTTTGTGTAGGACGCGACGGAGGATGCGAATTCGTCTGCCAGAACTTGCATTTTCCACTTCACGAATTGTGGTCGCTACCAACATATAGCTTTGCAATTTTTGTCTTTCAATAGTCACCTGGGACACTTGTCATGCTCTAGTTTATGGACTTGCTGCCACCTTTAGTTACTTTGAAATTCGCAGTCACGACTAAGGTGTGACACACACCACAAATTCGTCTGGCATTTTTATACTCCTTCATTTGAGTGAATCGCAGCCGAGAATGGCTCGACGATTTCGCCTGCCTGATTTTCAGCATGTTTTAACATGAGTCACGGTCGCGAATCCTGGATTACAATCACGATTTACATGTTACTTTGGAGTTTTAATAACTCCTTTCATCTCTTCTTGAGAGATTTATCCATTTCTGCAAAATCAACACTTATTTGAAATATTAGTGATGATCAATCTCCTTTGTCAAGTTCAAAAGAGGTTATAGACTTAAGATTAACCATCCTAGTCCAACAATCTCCCCCTTTTTTATTTTGATAACTTAGATTGATCCAAAGTGAAAATTAAGTATAGAGAAGTAAAATTGAATCATACTTAGAATACTTAAGATGCTTAGCAAAGATTTCTAAGTGTGAAGTTAAGTTGCTTCTTAGTTGCTCCCCTTCAACTTATGCACTCACTCCCCATTAATTAGTTATCTATCCTTTGGATAAATTTTCACTCATATCTTATCTTATTTTGTCTCTCCCCCTTTGGCAAGATCAAAAAGGTTAGATACGATGAAATATAATTAAAGGGACAGTTAAGGCATAAATTATTAAGGAGCAAAAGAAGACGTATGAAGCAAAAATATGCAAGGAACAAACATTAAAGATAAAAGTAATTGCTCAATACAAAGATATGCAAAACAAAACAAACTTTTATAGATATATCAAATGTAGGATTATAAAGTTTTTTATTACCAAATGTAAACTAAGAAAAGAGAATATAAAAAGATCCCTAAACTAGAAAGTAGGAGACTCATCATCATCACTAGAATTGTCTCCAACTTGTTCATCATTGGCACCTTCAGCTTCTTCATCGTCTTTAACCTCATCATTACCGACTTCCTCTTGAGTATCTTCAAATTTTGTAAAGTCTGGAAGATGGCAAGGCGAAACTCTGAGTTTCTCTTAGAGATCAACCATATCACTGTAGAGATAAGAGAGTAATAGAGATCGTCTCTTCATCATCCGCATAAGCTTATCAAGCTTGTTATTAATGGTGGAGAAAGATACTTAAGCCTTAGGCTTAGGTGGTAGAGGAGCAGAGGGAGAAACTACTTCAAGACGTAGACACTTCCACTTGAAAGCTTGCGAGCTCTTCATACGTTGAGCCCTAAAAGTGCTAAGGAGGAATGCGTTGGAATATGGATGAATTGCTTTGGCATTGATGAGGTAGGTGAGGTCCAAATAGTTATAAGAGGGTAGATACTTTTTGGTTAGTAGTTTCTCCTTATCCTCATCAAGGGCTCCCATAAATCGATAGATTGTAGTGATGTGTGAGGGGAGCAAAAATTGACTCTTCAGCTTCGTGCTCATGTGGATCAGTTGATCCACGAGATAGCGGTCGGTTTGGAGCAGTTTTTTCTTCATGAGACAGAAGAGGAATGCAAAATCCTTTTGTGAGACCTTCTCATTCCCATCACCTCTCGCATTGATGGAGAAAGTGATGATTCGATGAAGAATCCACAAAGGCAAGAACTTAATGTGCTTTGCGAAAGAGGATCTTAGGTCGTGTCTCGCTTCGATTGAAACTTTTGCCCAAAACTTTGAGTATATAACATCGAGAGCCGAAATAATGAATGGAATGTGCTCACTGATTTGGAGGTCGAAAAGGAAGGATAGTTGCTCGAAGGTGACGAAGTATGGATCCCTAAAGGCACGAAAGATGAGACCGTACTGCCCGATAGGAGATTCAGCTTTACGACTCAGTTGAACCGTGCACATGAATTGTCGGACTGTCTCTTCGTACCCTGGTTCATTTCTAAAAATGAATTCATTCTAGCCAAGGTTGGACAAGAATGCTTTGATTTCATTGTGTAACCCAAGGGTTTCAAGTAGAAAGGTGGAGGTTATTTTATTGGGCAGAATGACTTTGGAGAGATTTGCTTTATATCTCTCCTTTTTTTCACGGGTCACTCCCTTCATGTAGATGAGGGAAGGAGGAGCAGAAGGTTGTGCTATACTATTACCTTTCTTAGCTCTGGAAGATTTCTTTGGAGCCATGAAGAACTTGAGAGAATTTGAGAGATTTAGAGAGTAATTTAAGGAAGAGAAGATGTTTGGATTAGATGTGAGAAAAACACTATTGAATGGGGTATTTATAGGCTTGAATGGGCATGAAAATGGTAAGAAAAAACTAGAAATTGATTAAATGAAGGGTTAGAAATGGTTGGCCATCAAATCACATAAATGTGAGACGGTTACTCAAATTCGTGTTCGCAAATTTTCTAGTCACATCCACGAATTCCAGAAAATATGAGTAACAGACAAAATTTCCTCTGAAATACATGCTGCAATGGTCAGAATTTTGAAATTAATAACCAAAATTTATGGTGGAGAGAAATTTCGCTACCGCGAATTGACATTTGACAGCCGAAAGAAGTTGACTTGTAATTCGCGATCGTGAAGAAGGAATAGCAACCGCGAATTATGAGTCAGCAAGGATAAGAATGAATTTTTTTTTTTTTGAAAAACATGTGATTCCTTAGAAATAAATAATAGAGCCTTCTATAAAAATCATCAATCAAACATATCACACACATATATCACACAAGATCAAATAAGAATTTTCACTTGAGGGAGCTTCCATCAAGCATTCCCAATTCTCTTTTAATGAAGTTCATCCTTTCTTCATTTAGAGGTTTAGTGGAAATATCTGCAAGTTGATGATTAGTGTCAATGAATTCTATCATAACATTACCTTTTTGCACATGATCTCTAAGAAAATGATGCCTAATATCTATGTGCTTACTTCTAAAGTATTGGATGGAATTATTTGAAAGATTGATAGCACTTGTATTGTCACATTTGATAGGAATGTGATCAATTACTTTGCCAAAGTCCTTTAATTATTGTTTCATCCAAAAAACTTGGGTGCAATAACAACCCGCCGCTACATACTCAGCTTTCGCTGTGGACAAGGCAACTGATACTTGCTTTTTACTAAACCATAAAACTAAGCATTCACCTATGAATTGGCAAGTCCCGGAGGTGCTTTTTCTTTCTAATAAGCTTCTCGCATAATCCGCATCTGAATACCCAATTAGGCTAAAAGATGTGTTTATAGGATACCATAGCCCTAAGTGAATAGTGCCATGCAAATATTTGAAAATTCTCTTTACAGCATTCAAATGAGATTCTCTAGGTGAAGATTGAAACCTAGCACACATACAAACACTAAACATTATATCTGGCCTAGAAGCAATAAAATAAAGTAGAGATCCGATCATACCTCGATATCTCTTTTCATCTATTACCGTACCCGATTCATCCTTGTCTAGCTTGATGGTACTACTTATTAGAGTTTTTGCTACCTTGCATCCTTCCATGCCAAATTTCTTTATAATTTCCTTTGTGTATTTAGCTTGGTTAATGAAGATCCCTTCTTTGAGTTGCTTGATTTGTAGACCAAGAAAGAATTTGAGCTCTCCCATCATGCTCATTTCGAATTCCCTAGTCATA